>CM049814.1:10232498-10507498 GCA_027422405.1 Ptychobarbus kaznakovi | reverse complement strand
AGGGATACACTTAAACTCCATATCGAGTCAAAAGATATCTTCTGATTAGCTGGATGATCGACAGACACGTATGGCGTCTGCCTCGAGTAGGGGACGTAAGTTTGAACACATGAATAAACATATTAATATACATATGAGTCAATGGAGTCCCCACCGTGAAAAATGTGTGTGTGTGTGTGTGTGTGTGTGTGTGTGTGTGTGTGTGTGTGTGTGTGTGTGTGTGTGTGTGTGTGTGTGTGTGTGTGTGTGTGTGTGTGTGTGTGTGTGTGTGTGTGTGTGTGTGTGTGTGTGTGTGTGTGTGTGTGTGTGTGAAGGACGGGGTCGTCTAAACGCCTTCCAGTGTGTTCCGCTTGTGAAATTGTATGCCTTTAAAACAATGCTATGTATTTTGAGGATGTACATTTTACTGGCGTTTTTACGAGAAGTATAAATTGGCTACAGATGGTTATATTAACAAACAGTTCAAGTATTATAAACTCTAAACTGTCTAATATTACATTACATTAAACGTTGCGCCTGATTAAATGACACAACAGAGGAACCTTTCAAGTAAAATGATAATTTGGATCAGTTTGAGGGAGCTCATATTTGCGACATTACTTTAGAGAGACTCTTTCAGTGTCGAAAACATTGTTATTCAGATAGGCCTATATCAGACAAGTGAATGCACCTTGTATGATAACTGCTCTGTTATTGAAAACCCCTGTAAATTCCACAGCATTTTCCATTTAAAACATGGTCAACCTAAGGCTGACATATAAAAAGGATGAGGTCATCGAATGCCAGGTGTGCATTTATCAATGTAATCTATGAGTGCAGAGACCTCCCACAAACTCACTGGCCTATAGGAGCACAGCGACTTGAAAGAAGCAAAGAAATCAAGTTTTTACCACAGTATGACATAAATAAATATAAAAACATGCACACAAATCAGAATCTAAACCCTTAAGCCTCCAGAGTCCACTATCTTTTCTCAATCTATGATAGAAAATTGAGTTCGGTTGCCTTTAGTTCTTTGGCAATAGACATCTGTTGAGCCACATGGCCAGTATTTTGCAGAGTGGAGGACACTTGTTTTGAAGGATTAGCTGACTAAGACATTCTCTGTGTCTTCCCTCGCTAGCAATGTTTTATTGTTATTGGTTTTGGGTATTATAGGAAAGTTTGTAACTACAGGTGTTGGACACATGAGAGACAGGGACCAAATCAAGTCCAAGACAAAAGATAACAAAATGTGTTTTATGTCCTTCATGATGTGAAGGGTTTGGATGCTTTTAGATTTGCTGGGAGAGAAATGTGCTTAAGGTTAAGGGAGAGGGGCCGTTCGAACACTGGCAGCTACACAACACCCACAATTAGTGGTGTTTGCTGTGCTTTGTCTGCATCAAGCTGCAGCACAGGACACATAATGGCCACCGTCAGGCCGGGGAGAGGGATCGAGAGAAAGAACTGCTGCTTTTCAGCTCAGAAACAATGAGGCCCAGGCTGGAATAGCCTCTCCCCACAATATGTGAAAGGCCCATCTAGGATTTGATTGCATAACTTGTAATAGAAAATGACTTGAAGAAATACACCGGCCAAATTCTTGTCTTTAATGAACTAGGTTGAGCGAGTCTGTTTTGAAACTACTGCAATTAACTGGTTACAGTCATGGTAGGACAATTCATTTACTTGTACATTTTTACATGGATTAGCACTGAGGTTAATTTTAAATAACTGCTTTACAATGACAATCATCTTGGAGAGTGGTAATGGGTCCTTAGAAAATGGCTGTTTTGATTGGATAATTTGATAATCAAACAAAATAAATGATATTTTTCATACCACTAGGTTTATGAAATCATAAAATATTTTATATATTTACATCTAAAAACTGCTTTGTCTCTTTTTCTTAAAAAAAAAAACTGGGCGGAAGGTTTAAATCTTTAGAGTCATGAGAACAATTCAATAAAAATAGCAGAAATGTGAAGCTTATAATTTCATAAAAAACACTTACATTAAATATTGCTTCAGCTGTAAAACAGTTTAAATCATCAATTTTACAGTCATTTTAGAGTTTATGGCGTTACATTGTCATGCCGACTAAGTTGTAAAATTGGAAGTAACTTTAAACAGAAAGGGTTAACTCTTTTTCATGCTAAAACCATGTTATCATGCATATTATTAACTATTGTTGGCTATACTGTATTTTAACATTTGGATTAACCCATTCAGTTCCATTATACCTTCTAACTGAGTTTTGCTTTTGTTTAGGAAAAGGAGAGACAAGTGGATTTTTTTTTTGCAGTAATAACCAATATACCACAACTGCTGTCGAGCTTTTTCGGAATACTCCTTTAATTTCTCAAATGTTTTGATAATTTTCTCCAAACTAACAGCACCTTATGGGACATTTGGAATGAGGGGTTAGTGTGCTCTGGACTACGGCTGCCTTTGTGGTCACTGGAGAGGGAGGGCCCTCTTTGTTCTGTCAAGGACTTATCACAATCAGAATGTACAGTGTGTCAGGCACACACCGGCATATATCAACTTCAATCTCTTTTTAATGAGAAATTCTGCCCTCTTTAATATGTGCAAATTAACCTTCCCCCCTCCACTCCTGAAACCTCTGTATATGCACACCCTTCTCTCTATATCTGTCCCTCTCTTTTTCCCTCTCCACCTCCCTCCCTGCTTTTCCCCCGAGGGGCAGAACCCTACGATGGACATAGTGCTAGATTAACCATCAGGCTGAGCAGAGCACGAGAAGCTTTGACTGTGAAGCCAACACTATTCAGACCCATACCAGCTGCCTGCCTGGCCCTTATATTATTACCATCATTATTCTTACTATTATCAATTTTATATTCAAGCCATGTTGATTATAATTTTTGAATTACAGCTAATAAGGAATTTTTAAAAACAGAGAGTGGCTCCAAGCTTGGCACGGTGGTGTGCCATAATTTAATAGATTTCCTGGTAAGGGATCCATTTCCCTACAGTGTACCCAGCGTGAGGTCCAGGGAGCTGCCAGCATCATACTATTCTTTACCCCCCGCTCTTTCCCTTTTTACTTAATAGGCAAAAAATATTGTTTGACTGTCTCTGTAAATATAGCAAATAAATACATTGGAAAAAAATGAAATAAATAAAAATTTGGCAAAATATCAACAATTAAGTGAAGGCTTTAGGCCTATAGATATTTTTATTTTCAATCTGAAATTGGTTCAAATTCAAATCTAATGTGTTAGATTACTAGTAGTAGTAGTAGTATTTAGAATAAATACTGCATCACAAAAAAATAAACTCCTTGGTTTCACAAAACAATGGGCAATAATATTATTTACTTGTCTTGTTCTAATTGTAATACTTGTTAATTTTAATAGCCGGTGCAGGACAAAGACCCTTTCCTCACTTCTAAGAATCTCTATACTTCTTTCATGCTAGTGGAAAATGTACATGCAAATTGAAGCCATCAACAGCCAGTGACGAAGTGAGAGTACATATTGTAAACAGTGTGTGCCGTTGCTATGGTACCCATTTTCACTTCAGAAGTGGGGAGGGAGCGTGCGGCGGGGAGACAGTCCATGCGTCTCCATAGTGATCAAGATGCCATGCAATCCTGCTATTCTCCACAGCAACTTCTGTGTTTCCAATCACACAGACAAAGAAACTTTACTGTGCAACTATAAAGACATTATAAATAATATTTCTGAAAAATTAGATATAACGTGTGCAGTAAATACTGATTTCTACAAGCTATTTTCCTTCAAAACCAATTTCTTTAATAAGACTGAACTGAATTACAGAACATATTCCACCAATTAAGTGAAATGGTCTGTTGACCCAGTAGCGTAAGCACCGACCTGCATGTACAAGGAACAGGCAATTAGGAGAAAAATGTAAACTTCTCCAGATCATCATTAGGCGATTCAGTCTCAGAGGAAATTGATTTTTCCCCCTTATTCGACCGTTCCTCCTTTCAAATTCCATTTAAAGCCTCTCTCCATTTTCAATCCATTGGGTTTCTGCACACGTTGCCGTCAGGTCTGAATTTACTGAGACCTCAAGTCTCTCTCATTCCAGGTTAGTTTTTTTTATAGTGTTTTAAAGGGATAGTTCACCCAAAACAGAAAATTCTGTCATTAATTACTCACCCTCATGTCGTTCTAAACCATGTCGTTCATCTTCGGAGCACAAATTAAGATATTTTGGATGAAATCCAAGAGCTTTCTGGCCCTCCATAGACAGCAATGTAACTGAAACCTTTTATGGCCCAGAAAAGTAGTAAGGACATCGTTAAAATAGTCCATGTGACATCAATGGTTCAAACTTAATTTTATGAAGTTACTTTTTGTACAGAAAGAAAACAAAAATAACCACTTTATTCAAAAATTCTTCTTCCCTGCATCACATCTGCAACCACAATGTATTCTCAAAGTACTCTCTTAACTTTATAAAATTACGGTTGAACCACTGATGTCACATGGACTATTTTAATGACGTTCGTACTGCGTTTCTGGGCCTTGAGTGTGTCAGTTGCTTTGCTGTCTATGGAGGTTAAGAAAGCAGATTTCATCAAAAATATCTTAATATGTGTTCCAAAGATAAACTAAATCCTTACAGGTTTGGAACGACATGAGGGTGAGTAATTATTGACAGAATGTTCATTTTTGGGTGAATTATTCCTTTAAAACCAGATTCAACTTCCACTATATTCCTGATAACTCATTCAACAGCTCTTTTTTAAATATTTTTCCTTTACTACAATTTATTCTTTTACTTCCCCTTCTATTACTCTCTGAACATAGGCTGAGAATCAATGCCACATTGATTTCCTATCAATGGACATTATCATAGATTAGGCATCTGCTAGCACTGGCCTCAATCCACGTGCCGCCTGTTGCCACGGGGATAGAGAGATTTCATCACTCCTAGCTCTCTGACAGACAGAGAGAGCCAGGGATGGCAGGGAAATGCATGCACACACGCAGGGCAGAGGATCAATACCTGAAGTGCAGAGGATATTGAGTCAGAGGGGATGTTGGATATGACTACCAGTGGGAAAAAAGTGCAGCCTTTGTCACCGAGCAAGCAGGTTTCAGAAATCTCCTGGAGTTTGCACATAAAATGCACCAAAACCATAAAACAGGTAGCCCTGATTGTGTGACGGCTTCATGACAGAATATGATTAGCCAAAAAAACATGCACAAACTCACTCTGAGAGCTTATGCACATATTCATAAACATACATAAATATCAAATACCAATATATGATAAAATATAAGCAGTAGATCGATCCTTTGTGGAGACACTGACAGCACATTCATGGGAAAATTACAAATACAAAAATCGGCTCATATCTGCAAAACATGGAACGCCTCCTTGCAAAGCCGCTTGAAATATAGGTGTTGAAGCAAATATGGTTACAGAAGGTAATTTCCTCATATGTGTGTATGTGAATGTTTGATTTCCTCTATCCCCAGTGGAAGCTGTGAAGCCTGAGGCCTAATGACCATTTCAGAGCTCTCTCGCTTAAACATGACATCCACTTTCCTCTGTCTCACACCCCCCGGTGCTTGAATTTGTGCAGCGTGACTCATGGACATACACCTTGCAGATTGTGTGGACTGGGATCAAGCAAACAGACCGAAGCTCTGGACACCTGAGGCTGTGCAGGTAACCGAGGGCACGGTAGAGGACTAGTCCAGTGGAGGAGGAGGATGGGAAGCAGGGAAACCTTTCCACCACTGCTGCACCACCACACTAAATTTCCCATGAGCTTTTGAATATTGCAGAAAATAAGCTCTGTGACCAACAATTTGATTATTACACATTTTGTTCATCATGATAATATTCACAAATGAACACATTTTTAAAGCCTAAACACAATCACCAGAAGTAAAAATCTATAAGTAGGCATCACCACTATGTTTTCGACGACTCTTTATTTAAAAAACATTTTCCCTGAAGGTTTGAGTTAAGATTGTTTGCAAGAGTGGTATTTTAAACACAGGGAAGCAAACTAGTGAGAAATTAACCCCCACCACAAACTCTGTGGTCCCATTTAAATGGCGACTGCTTTTTAAAGACAAGTAAAAGCTTTAAAACAAATCACCAGGGGTATACTGATGCATTTTATGTCATAGAATAAAATGTAAAAATATCATGAGCTTGTGTTAGACTTTTTTCAGGCATTTAACAGAAAAATCCAAGTGCTAAAATATTAACTCGTTTCTGGGTTTTGGCCTACAAAAATACATCATCCCTGCCGTACTATAGCTTGAACTGTATTTGTACCATTAGTTGTATGAATGAGAAAAATAATGACTTTAGATGATCGAATTCTCCATTTTATTCATTTTTAATTTTCTATTACTTCATTTTTAAGGATTGACTTATATTTTGATAATCACAACATTTATAGTGTTTTATAGATGGTAATCAGCATTGTCTTGTATGTGAAAGTTATGTTAAAACTATATTAAAATGTTACGAGTCAAGTCTAGATGTGGTCTGGAAATGGCTACATTTTTACTATACATTAAAAAAACAACATAAACAAAAAGATTTCTATCTAAACCGGCTTCAAAACAATACTTTTAAGGGTTATTTGGCTAAAACTATAAACATGCATTATTCTGTGTTATGAGTAGCTTGTTTAAGAGGAGGTTGTCAGGCCAGGGGCATGCATGCAGTGGACCATCCCTCTGTTTGCAGCAGAGTGCTTCTAAAGACCGATAGAAACACAAAGCATGGCCTGTCAATCAGAGCACCCCGGTCCCCTGGTGTAGCATCGGAGAGGCCTACTGAGAGAAAAGGAAGGAGGGCAGCAACACCGTTTTCTCTTTGGTAATGGGTGTTGTAAGATGTGGGCTGAAATAATGTCTGAAATGTTTAGAGAAATCACATAGATATTGAAAATGATTTCTCTCTGTGGTGTAATTAATTAAGTATGTAATGTTTATTTGTGTATGTGAAATTTATAACAGATTGTTGTAACGTGATGAACACAACAAGGTTGATAAATAGGCTACACACACGCACGCACGCACGCACGCACACACACACACACACACACACACACACACACACACACACACACACACACACACACACACACACACACACACACACATATTCTACAAGGTTTTCTGTTTACACATCTACCATTTTTTAGAAGAGAAGCTCGTGTCGTGCACATATATTTGTTTCAAGCAGAAAAGCAAAGTGATACAAATAAAAACACTTCTAAAAGGGGTTAGAGAGGAGGGGAACAGAGAGAACACTTTGCGTTAAAGCGCGCATATGAAAGCCGATCCCTCACCGCAGAGCTGCTCGGACCTCCTGCACTAGGAATTTGAGAGCCGTGGTCCGCGTGAGCCTGATTGTAAAATGCTTTCATTTGTGCCGTCGAGATGGAAATGGCACAGAAATCACCCTCAGAGCTTCAATAGAAAAGGAAACTTTGTCATTTCAGTTCGTTTCAGTGTGTGTGTGTGTGTGTGTGTGTGTGTGTGTGTGTGTGTGTGTGTGTGTGTGTGTGTGTGTGTGTGTGTGTGTGTGTGTGTGTGTGTGTGTGTGTGTGTGTGTGTGTGTGTGTGTGTGTGTGTGTGTGTGTGTGTGTGTGTGTTGTAAAGAGTGAGAGACAAAGAAAACCCCCAATAACATCACTATAAGCCATATTTGTATCAACTCCGCTGAATACCCTGTTTCGTGGTCGTATCTTGCTGTTCTGGGGGGCTTAAAAAACTAAATGATTAGTTAAACCCAGGCTGACAATCGAAGCATCAGTGCGCGCACATTTACAGCAGGCCGACGTCAGCCATTCGAATCCATATTAAAATATTCCCATTTCTATTTTACAAAGTCCTTTCACGGTCACCTACGCACACAGGCAAAAACTCAGGTCTATAGTTAAACACAAGGATGAAGTCATGAAGCTATACGACGGCAGGAGTTACATAACCAATTTATAACTGAACTGAAGATCTTTGCAACAGCCTATTGAATCAGGCTATTGTGTTAAAACTGAAATTAATATAACGCCTTTGTGTAGGCTAATGCCTCTCGATGCATTTTAAAAGGAATAAAACGTTTTTTTTTGCTCACGTTTAAAAGTCAATTCAGCAAATGTGCTTCTGTGAGATAAATGTTAAGTCTCTTTAGCCTGTGCGAAAACAACACTGATACAAAAACGAAGCAGTCTTTGATGACGTATAGTTCAACAGCTATGGTTTACTTAGAGTAGCCTAACATAACTTGAAGGAATAGCACTGTAAAAAGAGTGACTCAAATAAACGGTGAGCATGTAAGTTCCTGGAAGTATGAAATGAGGGAAGAGCAGGAACAATTCCAAATGTGTCAAAAGACCTTATCCCGGGATGCCGATTTTCCCGTTCCGCTGAATGCAAAAGAACAGCGGGTAATACAGTGTGCTCGAGCGGCTGCTTTTCCCACCGACGGTCACAGGAGAACCGCAGCCGGACAAGCAAATAAAAACAGACCGCAAAGCTGCAATCGGGGTGCACGTGGACCGCGTATCTTTGAAAATATACGACATGTTTAACATATCGATTAGGCTAAGCTCTGCATGTTTAAAAACTTTACGGGTTGTAGGCTATAGTGCATCTACAAAAATAACAGAAGTCCAAGCAAGCCTATTATTATATTTAGCCTACATTAAATTACATTTTTTTAAATAATTTTTAAAGCAATATTTATTTTTATCAAATTTGGGTAATATTTGAATATTCAAATAGGCTAACGTGGCCTATTTAATAACGCTTATTTAAGTAACTCTTCTTATTAACACCATTTGGTTTGCGTACCAAATAAATTAGCCTATTCAACCGACATAATACGAAATATGAAGCAGCAAGAGAAGCATTGAGACAGCGTAGGCTACTAAGCAATATGTCGGTAATAAATATTGGTGACAGACATTTTCAGAAATTATAATAATACAGTAGCAAACCGGACCGTTCGGAATTGTGCAACACTACTCTTGGTTGTGAATTTCCGCCATAGTGAATTTCAGTTTTTGACTGCACAGCCGTTTGGTCATTGTCCCTCACCACTGGCTTAGTATGTGGCCATTGCGGTAAAAAAACGACGTCTTTTCTGATTCAACGCCCACACTTATATCCCACCACTGCCATCAAGCGGCCACGCCTGCGCCCTCTTTATTCTGCCATCATAGTCTGTAGGCCTATCTGTGTGCGCGCGGGTCTGCGGCCTGCGCGTGATATTCGCACGCAAAGGGGCACTTTAGGATTTTTGGTACGTGGTGTTCGTTATGCAACTAAATCAATTATTTTATCCCTTTTATAGGATTAGGTTAAAATTAAGGGAAAGATAGGGGTCATGTCAAAAACGTGTAAGAATAGCCTACTCTGACAAATATGCCCGAATGAGTGATAATTCACAAATAAAATTAAATCCAATGTATACATATATTAATTGATTTAAGGAACTGGACCAGAAGTCAATGTCAGTGCTTTTGGTCAGTTTTGCAGACCAGTTGTCACTGCAACAAAAGCATTATTTTAAAGTAAATTTGCAGATTAGTTTAATTTGACAGTTTACATATTTACAATTTATTGTCAAGTAAGGAGATTTTGTCCAGGCCTTTATCCTTTTTTTCTGGCTGGTCAAATCCAATGGCTCATTTCGTCTTGACAAATTGTTGTTTTGATTGATCGTGGCCATTTTTTTTTTACAATTAAATAGGCCTATTTATGGTCTAAAACACAAGTATCAACGTTATTAAAGCCCAAAAAGCTAAATCAAATCAAATGTATCTGTAAAGCGCATAAACGAACAAGGTATAGCCGCACACTGAATCCAATACAGACTGAAAAAGATTAGCAAAACGTTTTTTTTTTTGTAAATTGCATCGTGCAAAAAGTGCAGAGACCATGTAAGTTAAAAACAAGTGGACACGAGTAAGCTCCAGTGTTTCAATGCTTTGTAGGCTATAGCGCATTACATCGTTTCCAATCAGCGTTACAGAATGTATTAAAACCTGTCAGTTTTGAGCTTAAAATTAGGGGGTGGGGGGCTCCTGTGGTTCTTGAAATGTACTTTATCCCCTTGATTTGGTTGTCTTTTGATTGCTCGAGAAGATGTTATAATTAAAGCAACATTCGAGATGCAGAAAAAAGTTGTTCCTGACTGATTTGAATTTGGTCCACAACAAAAAGAGAGGGCTTTAGTTCCTATAGAGTCACTCTCTGAAACCACGTCCAGAGACACACACAGTGAGGCTGTTTAAACCACGTACCATGCTTTTTCTGCATCGGGAATGTTGCTACATGGCCTCTCGAGTAATCAAAAGTCAACATCTTGAAGGTTAAAGCTTACCGGAATCACAAGAGACCACCCCTCTTTTAAAGCTCAAAACTGAGAGATAATCAGATTTTGAGCTCTGCATTCGGCGCATTGTGGCACCGTCGTTTTAATACGGAGATATAATGCAACAAGTCTTGCCCAGCTCGTGATCTGTTTACTCCTTAACGAATAAGATGACTAGAGGGGAGGGGTGGAGTCTCACAGCACTAACGTTTGGCGCTGTGCCCACAATGAATGAGCTAGAGCAAGGGGTTGGCACGAAGAACCATTAGGATTCCCCAAACCTCACTAATAAACTGCCCACAGTTCACAGGATGAAGCAACACAGCGGCTTGTAAAATGGAGGGGGCAAAGTCATTAGTATCAGTGGGGAGTGAGCAAACGTGTATTTTATTATACGTTCAGTCTTTGCAAGTGGTGAGTGAACACATAGACCTCACGAGCCTGAGTTAAACGCTTTGCCAAAGCAAACAGGATCATTGTGAGTTGAGGCTAATTGTAATTGCGGTGTTGCGGTACAAGATGTGTCTTCGCAGATTTACAGCGGTCTTCATAAAATCTTGTTGAGGATCGTGGGAATAAATTGCATTTTTCGACGACAAGATCGTACTACACGTATTTAAATAAACCATATTTGGTGTGAAAATGAAAGCTAAGTTATAATCTCGACAAAATTACTCGAGGCAATAAAATTTGTAACCTACAAAAGGCACGTGAGGTTTTCTATCAAAACTAACGTTTCCTCACATGCCTTTTCTGTATCTTTTATTCACTAGACAAGATTGGCGAAGTGCATCGACGATTCAAAGAACATCATTTCATTCTTATATTTAGCCTAATAACGTGTTGCTCGTGTGCAGCGCCAGTGGTCGGATATGAACTAACATGATTTCCTCCAAGTACAAAACAAATAACAAAACTTCCCTCTCGCGTGTCTTAAAGGAGACGTAGCCTAATCATTAGTCCTCCCCTCCCACCTCACAATGCAGCCAACTTTCTTTATCTTTACACCGATGATCAACAAGCCTGTCATTTTATACTGTTGAATCATCTCACAAGAGATATCCTGACAGCTATTCGGATATAATTTAACGTTTTTTTTATATTTATACAAAAATGTTGTGCAGTACCCCCAGTATTAATTAGGTAGTCATCTATATTTTACAACATTGACAGCCAAAACTGTAAAACTTCCTTTTATATAGGCTAAACCTTTTTAGTATTTAAAAAAATAATAATCTGAAAAGTATTTGTGTTTCTGACTGTTTTTTTCTTCCTCTTCCTGGTTTCATCTTCTAATTTATGTATCTTATTATTATCTGTTTACTTTATCTTCCTGTTAAACAATTAACATATATTATATAAATATTATTTCCCCCATATGAATGCTAAATATAGATTATCATAGTAATTAGAAACTTAAAATCAAATTAAGATTAGTTACATTGTCAACTGTAGGCTATATTATCAGAAACAGCAGTTGAAACACACTCTTGGGTTAATTTATCAGGTTTATTCATTCATACTAAGAAACATATATTTAAATGATAGATGAAGTTCAAAAAGAAAATACAAAGTTTAAAGATCAATCTGTGATATGCATGCGTGGACAAACACATGATTGCTTTATCTCAATACCTCTGCCACGCGAAACGCCTTTAAATATAAATAAACACATTCAATATTTTATTTACTTGCTTTTCAAATAAATAAATACAACTATTAGATGATGCAAAAATTGCTTTTTAAATTTTGTTTAGCTAAGTTTTGTTTATATATATAGGATCTAGTATTGTATGGCTTATTTCCTTAAATGAGAGACTTAATTTCAGGAGAGCAGCGTAGTTAAAACACATTTAATTCAGTGATTTAACGAATGTGTTACATTAAAACTAAATATATGCTGATTTCTAAAATAAAAAGGAGCAATAAATAAACAAACAAACGCATTTATGCAACGAATAATGCTTTTCATTTCAAAGAAAACTGCCCTACCAAGCGAAACAAAACTGGTCAGACTTTAGGATATTTTATCTTTCGTTTTAACATTTTTACACTTACTTTTTTGACTATATAGTGTCAATTTTCTCTCAACTTTATAGGGTATATTACAGTTGGATCATATTCATGTTACTTCTAAAGCATTGCTGTATGCTGTGCTATAGGCTCTCCATATTAACCCAGTTTTTGCTGTATGGTGTGAAGACAATGACAAAGCAATAAAATTGTTATTTTAACTAAACAGCCCATAACAATAGGCTAATGGCTATTAAATATCTCCTCCCCCTAATAAAAAAGCACCAGTGGCGCAAAAGGTTAATTGAAACATAGAGTTTTGCCCTATTAGCATGAAGTTTCTTCAACACATTTGCTGTCGAAGAACCCGCTTAGTTAACAGCTGGTTGGTATCTGAAAGTTTTTCAGTGAAACACTTAATAAGTACACACATCACATCCATTTTGTTGCACAATCTCTTGTCTGGGCATTACCCAAAATGGCCGCTGTTCTGTTTGAGGGTTCGAGAAAAATACATCTTCGGCGAATTGCATATAATGACGTTGATAAACTTGACATAGTTGACGTTAAAAACGCTTTTTTGGGACGTGTCCTGTTGTATTCTATGGAAAGTGATTGGAAGCGTTAAAACTTGCTTTGTGACTGAGGAACTTTCTCTGAAATGACAAGGTCGACAGACAGATGGTTTAATGACTTAAAACTCTGCTCGAAGCTCTTATTCTGACATAGAGCATTTTTCATTCTACATATGGTGTGCTTCTTTAACTAAAACAAACTGGATAATATGTGTCATCATGCATATTCTACAGCCTGCCATTTGACTTCGGGGTGATAACGCAAATAGCCTGACCAGCTCTTTTGCGTATCATAAAATCGAGGAAAGTCCCCCCCCCCCAATCTTAAGGCTTCTATCAAATATCAAAAGTTTGCTTAGCAAGGTTTCCCGATTATCAGAATGCTTTTAACCGAACCGAATACATGGTCCGATGTTAAAAATGATTAAAATGATAAAACACCCTTAATATAGTATTCAAATTGTATTTATTATCGCATGATCAGTAAAATAAAATGTTTGACCAAACATATATGAATAAAATAAAACATTATACAATAAAAGTGTTAGTATTACTACACTATAAATGATAAATTAAATAATAAATCATTAATTAATAAGAAATAAATTCATATGAATATATAATTATACAAATAAATAATAACAAAAAATGATATAATAAATTATATCGATTATCTCGTTAAGGGGTTGTACTTTGTTAAGGAATATTTCATGTAGCTTGAACGAATGAATTAATTAACGAAATAAATGAATAAAATAAATAAATAAATGTAACAGAATGAATACATATAATGACATCAATTAATTCCGTATTTCTGTGAAGATTAAATATAGCCTAATAATTAAACATCTACTTATTTGATGAACACCACTGATTCCATTCATTGCAGCGAGCAGATCATCTGCCAAACTTATTGAAAACCAACAAAAGGTGGGCAAATTATAACTTTAATTTGACTAAAATCTCTATGTATGTCACATTATCAATACTCCGTTTAAATTGTCTGACAGATTCTACTTTCTGTAGACCTTTGTCTAATCTTTTTTTTAATTATTATAAAATTGGAACATTCCTTTAGAAATCTTGAACGCAAAGAGACAAAATTATTATATTTATGTACAGTAAAATATTTTGCACTTGTCTTTTCTATATCTGAACACCTATATTCACATATCTTAGTAGGAATATTAATTTAGTATAATATTTATGAATTAAGGTTTTGTTTCTTCAGTGCTGATCGACGCTCGAAATGACATCTTTGTTAAGCTGATTTGTAATTAACCACTACATAAAAATAAAGGTTCCCTTTAGAGACAAAATAGAATTTACAACTGGATGTCATGATAAATTAGAATTTTTAGAATTACTTGTGTTTTAAAGAACGCAGAAACCACTAATCTGTGACATATAGAAACTTTTTAATATATATATATATAAATATATATATAAAAAAAAACATTTTAAAGGGTGTAAATGTTTAAGAGCGTAATAGCTGTAAAACCATATAATTAAAAAAAGTTTAGTTATGCTTTGCAAAATTTCTGATATTTCCTCATTACTTAGCTTTTGGGTTGAAAGTAGATTTGTTTCTGTATTTTGTAAAACAATATGTTAGTTTTTTGTAGTAAAAGAGCTGTTTAAGAGGAGTAACTTATAGCTAAGGTTTATCTTCTAAAGGTGTCTGGCAGAGTAACTGAGGCTGTCAAGGACAAACAGCTAGAATATCTCATGTCGCTTAACAAATAACGATGCGCCTGCAAGCTGTAAACAATGTATTGAATAAAAATAAGTATAATGGAGCTGCGCTAAAGCCTTTTAGAATTCTGCCTCCACAAGAATCATTCGAATATATTTTGGAATATAAAGTGGTGAAATACGGATGCGCTGGATGTGTCGCCAGACAAAAGTCTACAGTACGCAGGACTGAAAATGCGGAAACGATCTTTCTTCAGTCGTTAAAAACCATTTATATGCGAGTGCTTTTATCCTGGTTATATATCAATAAAATAATGCAAAACAGCAAGTATATAGGCCTTTGCGTTGTGCATCAGTAGGCTACTGTGTCTTATTCTCCGACAAGAGATCAGCTGACGCGCTCATGTGACCAAGACGAGCGACTCGAGTCTGCTCAAAATGGAGTTGTCGGAATCAGTGATGAAAGGGCTTCAAACCCTGGCCGATCCAAATGTGTTCAACCTGAAATCCTTTACGATATTCACGGAGACCGCATTCGACAGTCTGGTCTCCTCTCGAGGCGAAAGCGTTCTAGGTAAGATGGTTGAGCTTTTTTTCTTTGTGCTGCACTACTTCCGGTGCTTTCCAGACAAGAAGGAAGTCGCGCTGCGTCTGTTGTTATTTCCTAAGGCTGCACATATTATATATCACGTAGCCCTAAATCTATGCAAGGGCTGACAGACTGTGGTCGCTATCCTCGCTTGTGGCTTGCATACTGTGCTAACACAGTAAAGTGTAACAAATCCCCCGCTTAGCCGTATTAGCTAAGCTAATAACACATACAACGTTAACACATGGTGTGATAACCGAAGCATTCTTCTTCTTTAAGAACTGAAATGTGTAGAAGGACTCATGAACATTTACCTGGTTATGGTCAAATGCAGGCAAACGTAGCTTGCATGTCTTTCATCTAAGTAAAATACCTCCTCTGCGCTTGCTATCCGCTAAGCATGTGTTTTGTCTCTTTTTTCCTCGCTTATCTAAGTTATGTCTCGGTTTGTATGTAATGCGCTTAATAGGCATGACAAATACTTGTACGTTTGTATTGCCAAATCATTGTTAGTTTAGTTGGCTCAGTTCAAAACAACGCACGTACGTGTCTTGTGAGCTCTTTCACGCACGTACAAAAGCTTCTCTCGAGAGTAATTGTTCATCTCTCGCAGGTCACCCAGAATTGAGGCACATCGACCAGACTACCTTGAAACACTGTCACACCGCGGCGACGACCTTCATTCTGGAAGGCGTTAAGCAAAATGCTGATAAATCAACTATTAGGTAACATGATCCGAAATGATCTTCTGAAGATTATATAAAACTGTTTAGCACTTAAAAAAACACTGTTCCATTCTAAATATCTCGTGTGCTCTTTTAGCTCATGTCTTGAAGACATCAGATTCCAGAATGAAAGAGTGGATACATTTTATAATTCATTCCAGGTAATGTTTTGTATGCCGATGATCCGTATCCTCTGAATGGAAGTACAGTTGCATTGCATCATATTAAATGTTTATTTTCTTTTAGAAACACAAGAAAAAATTGGAATCTTTGTTGTCAAGGTGAGAAATGTTATATAGGCTATACTTTGTTTACCACAACCAATTAAATAGTGTATTTTTCCTGTTCTGCAGAGTGTAATGAATCATGCAAAATCTAACTATAATGGCCGCAGCGATAGTTTATTACTTATTTATGCTCCTCAGCATCGATACATGTCCTCCCCATATAACGGATGCGGAATGGCGTCTTGAGTATTGTATAAAGGTACGTTGTTTGTTTCTATAAGTTAGTGTTTGTAAAACTTAATGATCTCATAAACTTTTTTTTTCTCGACAGAATAGTCATGTGCATAAAGTCAATCAGCCGTCATACCTGATTTCCTTAAACACAGAGGTATGTAGGATAGCTATATCCAGGAATTGCTGTTGTTTTGTTTCTTCACTTTGAATAAACTTTGGTTACTTTTGCAGAAGGCTGGTGCTTCTTCGGAAATTAATTTTAGTTGCACCGTGGACCAACTTCAGGTATTTATTGTGCGACAAAGTTGCATGGTATTTATTAAAGTTGCAACTTCAGGTATTTATTAACGACAAAGTTGCATGGTATTTATTAAAGTTGCAACTTCAGGTATTTATTAACGACAAAGTTGCATGATCATTAGTTTGCTTTATCCTCAGTAATTAGTATTAAAGACACGTTAACATGACTTGATTCACATCGCTTATCAAGAGCTTATTTAAGGCTTGGGTAAATATACTGATTTTATTATTTGCTGTGTCTTTAATTATCCATAGAGGTCACTTTGTCTTCCTACATTTACATTTTGTGGGCCATCCTAACTGTACAAGAAGTCCTGGTCTAAAGAAACATACAAGTGCAATTGAGACTTGAAATAAATGATTACTAAAGTGATAAACTATTGTTTTTATTATTATTATTGACCGTTAATTGATATAACCCATTGATTCTATGGTAAGCTATATTGAAATGTCAGCTTTGGGTTTCTGCCTCTGTAAAAGCCTGCTTGGTAATTTTATTATCTTAGTCATTACGCAGATGCCTGTGTTTATTGTAGGGGTGACACAAAGGTGAATTGTCCGAAAGATCAAGTCATAAAATTCTCATGCACTCAATCATGGTCACAATCACGTAACAAATATCCCAGCATCTCACTTTTTGAATCGGCCCACAAGTTTGAGCAAACTGAAACCAGACGGTTCCATAATGTTATTAACTTGTTTGCGTAAAACTCAAAGCTTGTGAGGTTTACGATGACAACCTACTGATTATTTTGAAATGAAAGAGTGCTTTGGCACTTAACACTATACCGCATAACCTGGATGTAAGACTATATTAGCTTACATGAACAGTGTTGCAGCATAAGTTTTGATTTTATGTTTAGCTCAGAGAGAGACATTTGACTTTAATATAGTAATGGTGGGATATAACAACGTTTTTGTTGGTGGATAAACTGGATTGTTTGAATTGTGTAGGATTTGGTTGGAAAAATGAGGGACGCAGCGAAAAGTCTCGAGAGGGCAACCCAGTCTTGATTCCTGGATTCTTGGATCTCTAGATTTCGGAAGCCAAGGATTAATGAGCGAAACGCTTCTTTCCTTCAGGACGCATCAGTTTTATTTTCTTTGTTGAATTCTTCTTGCATCGACTAGTGTTCTGTAGCTTCTTTTCATACAATGTACAATAAAAAATCACTTTGATATAAGTAAATCTGCATTTGTGTAATTGTTTTAGATCTCAGTCAACTGTCTTTGTTGATAAACGCATGTTTCCGAAAAAAAAAATCGACATTTAGTGTCTGATCTCTGGATCCCGTTACTGACATTGTTACTCTTCGAAACTGTTATTGAGTCATATTTGTAGCAGCAAAAATAGCACTTATTTTCTATGTGAACTCCCGGCCATAAGTGGAACGTGCGCAGATTTCTTACTGCTCTCTGCATTACATTCACCACCATGAATTAATTTAGAAACAGACTATCGGGTAAGGTAAGAACTGCCCCCTCAACGCCTTTTGCGCTTTTCAGTTTAACCGACTCTATGCATAGACCATCTAGGTGACTCGGATTTTATGGTAAGTTGATAATGTCTCCGTTATACATTCTTATACCTACATCCTTGCTGGATAGAGATAATTTTGCAGACAAAAGTTGCAAACGGTTCAAAGCTGACCTACAATAACCTATTCTCTTGTGTAAATCTTGCAAGCTGGACCGCGGTCAAACAGACTTTGAAACGCAATTCTTTGTTATTTGCTGAACACGAGCAGCGCTGAATACACCGACACATATTCCCAGGCCACCCTTAAGGAATCAGATCACGTGATACACGGGGCGGTCGAAGTACAAGCCATTTTGGGGACGGTGTCAGTTTCCACTGAACCATCAGCGCAGCATTTTTCGAAGAGAAGACTGAAGGCGCTAGCCCAGAGAAAACGCACACCAGCCTGACCGTTTTACTGGCGGGAGGTCTACATTCAAGCGCGCTTACAAATCTGCAACCGAGCACAGCACACACATCGACAACCGGACCTTTTCTAATTTTTTTATTATTGAAATGCGCCCTGCTCCGCCGTTCTCTTATTGCAATTGACAGCGTCTGCAGCCCTTTTCAAGATGGCCGCTTGGCTCGTATTCATTTTCTACTGATCGCCTCCTAACTTTCATTGTCTAACCACCTCCAGGCTCGACTATTCGCTCCTGCTCAGTAAGGTATGTGTTCTTCGATATCTTCCCTTACCAATGTCTAATTTCACACTCAGTGCTCTAAATGCATCTGTGTTTTTGTGAGCGTAAAATGGAGACGTGTGTTAAGAGTGGATGCGGGAACTGACAGGCTCACGTACTCAACACTGGCTCCGTCTCCGCGTGCTTATAGATTTGAGTTATTTTATCTGGTAATATCGTATTCTGTCTGTGCGGATGATTTCTGTTTTGTTGTGTGATATTCAGTTATGGGTATCGTTATGTTCGCTTGGCGTTTCTGGCTAAATTAAACGGTTTAGTTTATAATGAATCCCGATGTGCTCGCGGAATCGGGTAGGAACGGGTCGACTGTTCATGTGCGGCTGATTTCTAAAGGATTTTCTGTTCGTCGTCTCATTGAGCAGTTATCTGATTTTATAGATATACGATCTGTATGATGTTTACGACCGGATAAACTCGGCGTTTTGCTGAATTGTACCTATTTGTGTGTTTTCTTAACTTAAATTTACACGGTAACCTAAACGTGTCATGTTGTCGGAGATACAGGACAAAGCTTTCAGCGGTTGACAGCAAACATTCACTTCACGGATGATGTGTGTATGATTAAACGACTCTAATTTATAAACGCCGGTACTTATTTAACATATTTGAAATGTTTTTAGTGGTTTCTTTAATTTGTCCAAATGACCTGAAGAATGCTTCCAAGATACCCTGGCGTACAGGTTTTGTTCAGTTTTTTTTGGGACTTTGACAAACACATTTGTCAAAGTACTGTAGGCTACTTTACAATTCAGATTAAAAAATAAGCTCAAACAATACATTTTCGCTTATTTATATACAATGCAGGCTACGCCATAACCACATACAGGCTTGTCACGTCAAGAGGAAAAATGTTTTAATATACAAAAATTTCAGCATCTTGTTTTAGATTTTTATTAGGCTAATAAAGTTATTCACGTGCGTATATGCTTTTTATTATTTAGAAACCGCAATTTGTATAGGCTACCTGAGACTTGGGTGAATAATTGTTTAATATCACTTCTCTGACCCCCTGTTGTGCATGTCAGAACTAAATATAAAGTGACGTGTTATTTATAATATTGATGACTTTAACACGGCCTGCCAGCATTTCGAGTATTCTGTCATCTGCTTAAGGTGTAATTTCATTATGGTAGGCTATGCATTCATCAAAGGCCAGACAGGGCTTTGTAAACTCGGCACTTTCCCACGTGGCACAATTCATAAGTGCCATTTCCTCCTTTTGACAGTTATTTATTCTGTATACTACCATGATCACCAGAATGCTTGTCTAGTCGGAGTTCAAAAAGTTTGTGGTTTTGTTTTTATAACCGACCGAAAGGTTTGTTGCAAGAACAAACAGCACTGCAGCATCAGTTCTGTGACTGGTGGATGTTTTACAAATAAATGTTAGATCATGAACGCCTCTATTTATTTAATAAGTAAGAGCACAGGTTGACACCTTTCCTCTGTAGATATTGACCTGGGCTTGAAAGTTGTCTTACATGTGTGTATCATCATATGTTTTGATACCCTGCACGTGAAATTAGAATTAGCGTATTAGTGTCGGTGCTTGGTTTTCTCGTGTTCTTAAAATCGTTTTGTAGTCCGATGGCTTAACTTCCAATCGTCATACAGATGAAATCACCCTTTAAAGCATTTTTATCTTACAGCAAGTTACACAATCTTTAAAACGCATTTTATAACTACTTGCATTAACCTACTTTTGGTATTCTTCATCCAGCACGAGTTTGAGAACATGTAGTTATTGCTTACTCTGGTTGTTTTCGCACGGTTGTGAGCTCCTTCAGCACCTCATAGCACTTGTCTTCGGCTCTGAGAGAATGCCCCGAGGTAATAAGGGGTTTCAAAAACAGGATTTGTGACAAACGTAAATAATCTTCATACATAGCAACGTATGACGACAATCATGATGTCAAATGGGTATCAGTTTAATGTAAGGCAATGAACGACTGCTACATTAGTGCTCCAAGGAGGGAGAGAATGTCAAAGCCAAGATCAGTGTCATCAATAACATGAATGTTCAGTCTTTGATTTCAGCTCTTTATGCGAGGTCTTAAGATACAATGTCATTGTGAAAGACCGTTATAATGGGCGAAATGCTTATTTTAAAATGAAATTTGCGCGTTCACTGCATTCTACGCGGAACGTTCAGTTTCAGCTGCTTGGTACGTTGCCACGTAACGCAGCTTTAGTTGCTATAGAAACCGTATGAAGTGTTCGTCACGTAAAGTTCATTTACGCAGACTGTCCTCATAACTGATTCAGTATATTGGTGCGTTGTGCAGTGTTATGTAGTGTAGAGAATCTGACTTTGCTGCGATATAACGATCGTTTACATCGCAATCGTGCCCTTTCACAGCCTCGAAGACCCGTGTTTAGAGATCTAAAAATTGCAGCAATTTTGTTATTCCGTAAATATACGCAACAGCACATAACAAAATGGTAAGGTCTCAGGTAATTAAGTCCTCATGATTGTTTTCACTGGCAGTTGTTTATAGTTACACATCTTTATCATCTTATTTTGATGCACATGCAGGGTCTTTTTCATCCCATGACGATGCATCGTACAACAAGGATCAAGATTACGGAGCTCAATCCCCATTTGATGTGTGTCTTGTGTGGTGGATATTTCATAGATGCAACAACAATCATAGAATGCTTGCACTCATGTGAGTATATGAGTTGTGCTGCTCTTTTCCTATATCTATAATAAATCATGCAGCATACCCAGACCATGTGTTTTATCCTCTGACATTTTTCTAATCCTCAGTTTGTAAAATGTGCATTGTCCGGTACCTGGAAACCAGTAAATACTGTCCCATATGTGATGTACAGGTCCACAAAACGAAGCCACTTCTCAATATTCGGTAATCTTTAAAATCACTGTCTGTTCCATCTTTCCACTTGTTGTAAATAGTTATTCATAGTAATAATTAATTCTGATTATGCATACATCTGACATCTTGTTTGTTTCTATCTCAAATGCTGTATATTGTGTTTTCTGTTCATGCCTTTTAATGTGATAATTAGGAAATAACATGAATTTGAGTTGCAGCAGCAGCATTGTTTGAAATGCATAGCCCCCCCCCCCCCCCAAAAAAGGTTTGACCAACACCCCTCCCCCCACAGGTCTGACAAAACTCTACAGGACATTGTATACAAGTTGGTTCCTGGTCTTTTCAAAAGTAAGTCAGTCACTGTGAAAGATAATTTTATTGTTTGTAATTATTTACACATGCTTTGATCCGGAAATAAATTTTTCTGTGCAGATGAAATGAAGCGTAGGAGAGATTTTTATGCTGAACACCCGTCTGTTGATGGTAAGGATTTAATGTACCCTAGTAATTAAGTTGGGTTTGTTAGTATTACAATTTGAACAGACTGTGTTGTGTAAATGTTTAGTCTAATTGTTTAAATTTAAGCTGATTCATCTTTTTTTTCAAAGCTGCAAATGGATCAAATGAGGATCGAGGAGAAGTTGCTGATGAAGACAAGCGAATCATCACAGATGATGAAATTATCAGTCTGTCAATTGAGTTTTTTGATCAAAGGTATGTGTTTACATATGTCTGTATAGTGATTTTTGCTGTCAGTGTATCTGTCTGTGCTGTTACAAGAGTTGTAAAAATGTGTACAAAAATTTGAAGTGGCCATTCTCTAGCTAAAGATATTTTATTTGAAACATGAGAAGTTATAATTTAGTATTTAATTTACAACAATTGTACTATTTATTGTTAAGGGCCCAACAGGCAGCACAAGGCAGCACAGATGAGAGGCAAAAAGAAGAGGTAATTAAGAAGTACTTGCTGATGCTGAAAGTCCTTTTTTTCTCTGTAATGATGGTGATACAGATTACACCAATAGTAAAGTTTATCTGAATAATATATTTGTGTTATTTATTTTATTATTAACCACACAGGTTAATAATAAAAGATACTTGCAGTGCCCTGCTGCAATGACTGTGATGCATTTGAGGAAATTTCTGAGAAGCAAAATGGATATACCTCCTACTTTTCAGGTAATGTGATCTGTGTTATTGCAGATTAAGTTTCAGTTTCTGGCTTTTTAAAAAATGTTTGTTACAGTGGAAGTTTAATAGTTCAGTGTTTCATCACATAATTGTATACAAAGAGGGTATGTTATTTATTTGCTGATCTTGCATCATCATCCATTATGGTGTGATATTGATTGACTGGTGCTTGTCTTTTAATATTATTGCTCTTTGTTCTAATAGATTGAAGTTATGTATGAGGATGAGCCTTTGAAGGATTACTACACATTAATGGACATTGCCTACATCTACACTTGGAGAAGAGTAAGTTCTTACATGTTTTTATTGTCAAATCTGACTGCTACTTTACACACTTGGTCTTAAATCTCGAAGTAAGTGAAATATTCAAGCAGGTAATGTATTTATCTTTCTATAATTAGTTAATTTGTGGATTGAGAATTTTAGTTGTTCAGTATCCACCGTTCAATAAAAAGGTGCCTTTTTTCGCACATTTCATAGAATGGGCCACTGCCTCTGAAATACCGCGTGCGGCCCAGCTGTAAAAAAATGAAGATAACCCATCCACAAGATGGCGTGAACAATACAAACCGCTCTGAAAGCGATTCAGCCAGCGACAAGGCCAGCAGTCCCGCTGGAGTTCCATCCACCTCCTCACCACTACCGAGTCCAAGCACACTGGTTCAGCCTGCACAACCTCATCTCACCCATATTTCCAATCCTATTAACGGCACGACGATGACGAGCCCAAATCGACAGTTCACCTTTGGCAACAAAGTGCGAAAGATGGCGCTGAACGGATCTTCCACATCGTCGGGATGATGAGGGAATACAAGATGACGCCAACGCAACGCCAGATATATAATCCAGCTATTTCCATGCCAACGTAGTGTCATGTAGATCCATTTGTTTTTGTCATTATTATCAATATATTATACATGTAACTTTAACGTAGCGGAAATTACGTACTTCATTTGACACATTGCTGGGGTTTCTAAGTTTGCGTGAGATTTGATTGCAAAGTGGAGCGCAGAGCGACGGTTGTGTCATTTTCAAAATGCAAAAATGACTGAATTATGCCTTTTTATATATTTTTACTTTCGGTCTGCTGTGTCCCTAAACAAATTGCGTTATGTTGCTTGCATTTTACATGTGTATTATAATGTTCTTTAAAAGCATGATAAAAAAGCATTTACTTTTGATTTTAGTTTGCCTTTTCTGGGGTAGTTAAACATTCCTGGTATATTCTTGCCTTTAATAATGTATCCAAGAAAGGCATATATATAGTTAAAAATTAAAGGACAAAATACTAGGCTATGTGAAGAAATGCAACGTTAAGTTGTAGTCGGCGTAATAAATGTTATTATTCAAAGTACTTGGAAATTCAAGTGTATTCTTTGCAGTTATTGTACGATTTGTACCGGTTCGGGTCCGTCATTTGGTCTCGAGGTCATGCTCCAGTCCTGTAGCCATAGATAGCATGCACACAGCCTGTATCTTTCAGACTGCTTTCAGGCGATTACATACACGAATTTGTCAGAAGACAAATAGCCACTGTTATACCCCAAACTTCTTATTCTGGACAACATTTTGATGTCTTCAGTGTTCATTGTCTTTTCGGTCGATTGTAGACTATTGACAGCTATTGTATTGTGACTGTTGCACAGTAGCCTATAAAACCTTTAAATAAAACATTTTACACTTTCAATCGCTTCTTGTGTTTTAATGCTG
The DNA here is from genome assembly GCA_027422405.1 of Ptychobarbus kaznakovi. Classification (NCBI taxonomy): domain Eukaryota; kingdom Metazoa; phylum Chordata; class Actinopteri; order Cypriniformes; family Cyprinidae; genus Ptychobarbus; species Ptychobarbus kaznakovi. The sequence continues at coordinate 10,482,839 of CM049814.1, read as the reverse complement.
CTTCGAATCATACAAAGAGAGAGAAATCTACATACACCTGAAAATCTTCATGAATTTGCACAATATCCGAATATATTTATTCAACCTTTTATAAGTATTATGGTGAACAAACTTGACGTTTTAGTATTTAAGATGACCCCTTTTCCTTTCCAGTATTAGCTCATCTATCAGTAGACAATAAACTTAAATAAATAAAATCCAGTAGAGAACAGACGTGTGGGAGTATTATTATTAGGCCTATTATTATTTGACGTATAAAGACAGCCTAGATCCTTAAACGCGGATAGCAATATATTAAATGTTTGTGCGGTAAACTGCTAATAAACGTGAAGAAGTTAATCTGATTAATTTATTAAATCCATTTGACCTCATGTCTGTTGCGAAGAAGGTATTGTGAGGCAGGTGCTGACTTCACGAGCTGTAGCTCAAACAGATGACAAGCTTATAAGTAGCCAAGTACCCAGTTAGTCCTTTTTATGTGCAAAGTACCAGTCAGTCGTTAGAAACGGACAATTTGTCGGTGAATCTCTCCATGAGGCGAGGAGTGCTTGACTGAATACTTGCACTGAGGTAATGAACGCTGTTTATTTTAACGGAGTATGCAGTTCGTCTGTTATATTGAAAGTTTCAGTAATAATCTGGTCGACATGGTCTTTAAATAATTCAGAAATCTTGTAGAATAAGGCAGTCTCAGCACATTTAGTCTGTGCTCGACTTCCAAAGTCTGACTGGATATCTTTCAAGGCTGTAATATTTTTATTTTTTTTTTTTTTGCCCACTCAGACTTGCAAGGCGATATATCTTATAAAACTAATATCGATCTAATGACACTATAAATTGCTTAAGTTATTATAGAATAAACAAGACATAAGAAAATCCCTTCCACCAGTGATGTTGACTGAATTGACATGAAATGAGCAAAGGCTAGTATAGTGGACATGTTTTAAATTCATTTTGTGACATTTAAAATAATCTCTTTTTTAAACTGAAGAAATGTTTGAGAAATCTGCTTTTCTCAAAAATGTATTCATCTGCTCACTTTGCCTTGCCCTGGCTGATGTCATGATGAACCGTACAAATAAATGCAGGCCTACGTGTTCTTAATTACATTCAACAGCATTTAAACACATTCGCTGAAAAGCCTTGCTCGTTGTGAGAGCATGTCTTTGTTAGAAGTGACACTGAAGTTAACCATACACTCCTCAGCTTTGAGCTGCCATGGCGGTTAAAAGCCCGGTGTGTTTGAAATGCTGCTTTTAGGTGTAGACCTTAATAAATTGGTTACTTATCTAATGGTCCAGATACAACAATCTAAATGACAAGCTTATATTTTTACAATTTTAGGCCCATATAACTAGATACAGAATCATTTCTAATGTTTGAAGTGATTGGAAACACTCCGTGTAATCGTGTTACAGGACAGAAAGTGCGTGAAATGCAACATACACGCCTAGAGACAAGAAAATATGAATTCATAACTATTTGGTAGTCTTCTCAAATGACCGCATTATTAAAGTTTGAAGAGGGTTAAACAATAATAAACCGGAGCGTCTAATCTCAAGTGAACAATCACGCAGGGAAAGTTTGTATTCTCTTTGACGATAGACTCATTTCTGCCTAACGTTATATGATGCACGAACTTTCACAAGCACAAGTTGATCTGAAACGTGTTTAAATCAAATGTTCGAATAAATGCTGCTGTGCCTGTGACTGTAGTTGTCTCTGCGATAACCTTGTAAGTTAGAAGCTAATGTGGGGGCAGCTGTTCCCTCTCGCAGCTGCTCTGTCCCGATATCCCATATTCATCGACTGCTTTTCAATCTTATATAATATCCCAATCTAACTAGGGATTATGTTACCTGCTATTACATCTGGACACCAACTGCATGCGGCACTGTCCCTGATTTGAACATATGCGCGTTTCAGCGCGAAACACTTGAAGAACATTGACAGCAAGCTCACCGAACGAACGCGGTGCCTATCACTTCCGGTTTGTTGCCAAGACAACGGTTGCACGCCTCCTCTAAACTCAAAGTCACAACAAACGCTCTTTTCTAATGGAAGCGTAAACGTACATTCTTTTAGTCGCATTCACGCAGCTTTTTGTCGTTTTTTGCTCCGATTTGAGATACTCGTATAAGTATGAGCCAACGACAGATTTTGCAAGGTGAGAAAGTGAGATCCGTTGAAGTAGCCAGCATTTTTAAAGGTTAATTAAAACTGCTGGTAGTTCTGATTTTAGCAGTTTGTTGCCATAATTGTGGGCATTGATTCGTCTTATTTGTCTACTATTATTATTGTTATTATTATTATGCAGTGTTTGAGCAGTACCAGAAGGCAAGAACACAATTTGTGCAAACTGTAGCAGATCTTGCAGCAAGGCCACAAAATACTGAAACACTTCAAAATGCCGGTGAGTGTTTAAAATGTATATTATTTTTAAGGGAGGTTTCTGCCTTTGTAATATATAATATATATTACAAAATTTCCAAATTCCAACCTTCACATAACTCAAGTAAATTCACATTTCATTTTATTTATCTATTTCTTGTTATGTCTTTACCTTCAATGTTAGAGAAGACACATTTATTTCAAACCTTTCAACACTCAGGACTGATTGGGGTAAAAAAGAGGCCATAGAAGATGTTTCGTTGTACATGGATCTAAAACAATATATAGTTTCCTCTCAAACACAGTACAATTAATGTTTCTGGACAAAATGTCTTTAAAAGATTTTACCAAGTTGCATTTTTTAATTAATATTACAGAAATAAGGAATACACATGCTCATGCTTACCCAGATCTTTTTTGGAAATTAGAAGAACGTTTTGATTAGATATTTTATTACATGATTTTAATCTTTGAAAGTATATCCTCCCCTCATCTGCACTCAAGTGTCTTTCCACTCCTGTTTTCTCCCCTGCACAAATGTGCTCACTCTCTTTGGCTTAGGTGTAATGTCCCTTTTGAGGCCTCTCCTTTTGGATGCAGTCCCAACTATTCAGCAGACAGCAGCTCTGGCTCTCGGAAGGCTTGCCAACTATAACGATGACCTGGCCGAGGCTGTAGTAAAGGGAGACATTCTTCCTCAGCTCGTGCACTCCCTGGCTGAGCAAAACGTGAGTTCTTTAGCTGTGCCTCTCAGCTCTAATTTAAACGAACAGGTTTGCGTTGAGGTGTCGAACTTTAATGCCTGCATTTGATTTTGCACAATGCAAAAATTTCCATTAACACTGTTAGTCAAGCAATCCATGCTTAAATCTTTTTCATTTTAACATATATATTTTTTGCGCTGTTATTCTTTAAACGTTTTGAACAAAGCAAAAACGGTTTGTTTGCACTATTTAAATTCAATGACTTTAAACAGTTACTGGACTTAGGACTCTTGGCAGGTACTGAAAATCTACATATTGTTTCATTATGAAAATGTAAAGTTCATGGTAGTACAACATCTCCCAATATCAGACTATGTCTCTTTTACCAGGAGAAGAATTGTTCAGAATAATTTAATTTATTTACTTGACAGTGTTAAACAGAAAAATAACAGAATTGATGTAAATCATGCAAATTCTGCTATAAAGCAGCTATATGTGTCATTATGCAACTGCATTCAGTGTTGATTTAGTTCAGTTCAATATCTGTTAAGTTCATTTATTATGAAACAAGTTCAATTCAGTGATAAGAAGACAGTAGTGTGGTTATTCGGCTTAAGTCAGTTCAATTTTGATTCAATTCAGTTCAATAACAGTGTCAATGTTGCAAAATTCATGAATTATGAACAATTTGGATTAATCTATTAAGCAGTGGACAATAGTGTCATTATTCAGCTCAATTCAGTTCAGAGTTTTATGCTCACCCGACAGTGGCAGTGCTGCCAAATTCATGACTTTTAGACCCTAGCCAAACAAGCCAAAGGCAACAGTGCCAAGACAGAACCCAAACTCCATCAGGTGACAGAAATGGAAGGAAAAAACACCCTTGGGAGAAACCAGTCTCTGTTGGGGTCCAGTTCTCATCTGGCCTAAATTAATGGACATTTGATATCGGTCTGCTCCAGCAGAGAAAACAAAACACTATAAAGTGGCAGTCCAAAGGCTTTGCTCTAAAACTCATTGTTAGAATGCTATTACTCCATCAGAGAGGCCTCATCAGAAGTATAAAACACTTTCCACAGAAGGTCCTTTTATGTAACTGAATAATCTAGAATGTGATATATCACTTACTGTTTATTAAAGGCAGATTTGCTGGTGATTTATGAACATTCAAGTGTATTTACTGGTCAATTGTTTTTCCTCTGGATTACTGGGAATGAAAGGCACAGCGTTTCTATAAGAAAGCTGCAGCATTCGTGCTTCGGGCTGTTGCTAAGCACTCCCCTGAACTGGCCCAGGCTGTGGTGGACTGTGGAGCACTGGAAGCTCTTGTCATCTCCCTGGAGGAGTTTGACCCTGGGGTCAAAGAGGCTGCTGCATGGGCAATAAGCTACATTGCCAGACATAATGCACGTAAGTTTGCATAAAAAGGTCATTTTTCATAATTCGTCAGTGTTCTTTTGTTCATTTCTTCTCCTGCTGTGCAGAGCTGTCTCAGGCAGTGGTTGATGCTGGAGTTGTGCCTCTGCTCGTGTTATGCATCCAGGAACCTGAAATCGCCCTGAAGAGGGTTGCAGCTTCCGCTCTGAGCGACATAGCCAAACACTCCCCAGAGCTGGCTCAAACCGTGGTGGACACTGGGGCAATCGCCCACCTAGCACAGATGATCCTAAACCCAGATGCCAAATTGAAGGTGACACAGGCTACACATTTTGTAATAAATTACATGCAGGCTTAATTTGACAGTACATTTTTTCCTCCTTTTTACAGAGGCAGGTTTTTTCAGCTCTCAGCCAAATCGCCAAGCACTCCGTAGACGTAGCCGAGATGGTGGTGGAGGCCGAGATATTCCCCGCCACACTGGTTTGCCTAAAGGACCCGGATGAATATGTTCGGAAGAACGTCGCCACTCTTATTCGGGAAATCACAAAACACACCCCCGAGGTACCTACCACATACATAACATAGCCACTAAATGATTTCAAGATGCTTGGGTAAGTTTGGAATCTCCACTTTGTCAGCTCTTTGACACCCCCTGTTTAAATAACATGGTGTGACGCAGCTAGTCTGTAAACCATGGAGAATGTGGGTCTGTTATTTATCACCAGTGCCACACAGGAAACAGACAATTGGAAACCGCATAGCATCACACATTTTTTTCACCTGCCCAAAACGGTTTTGCTTTTCAGGTCTGCCTCACTTATTGTTTATCATTATGTCACACTGGCTTATGTGTTTGCTTGTTTGCATTGTGTGTTTCCTACTCAGCTGTCCCAGATAATAGTGAATGTGGGGGGCGTAGCAGCTGTGATTGACTACCTCGGGGACTCCAGAGGGAATGTACGCCTGCCGGGGATCATGATGCTGGGCTATGTGGCTACACACACCGAGAACTTAGCCATGGCTGTGATTGTATCTAAAGTCTGTAATCACATCCTTTTATAAGCTCACACATCAAATTTGAGTTTAACTACACATAACACTTAACTATACAAATGTTTGGGGTCAGTATAATTTAGTTTTTGACAGAAATGATTCCTTTTATTCAGCAAGGATGCATTCAATTGATCAAAAGTGAGATTTACATTGTTACAAATAAATAAATAAATGCTGTTCTTTTGAGCTTATATTGATCAAAAAATCATGAAAAACGTATCATGGTTTTCATATACATATTGAGCAGTACAAACATTTCCAACTGTGCTAATAATGTAAAAAAAATATATATATTCTTAAGCACCAAACCAGTTTTTTAGAATGACTTCTGAAGGATCAAGTGATACTGATTTCTGGAATAATGACTGCTGAAAATTCAGACTTGCCATCACTGGAATACATTACATTTTTATAAATATAAAAAAGACAACAGTTATTTTAAATTGTAATAATATTTCAGAATATTACTGCTCTTACTGTATTTTGGTTACTGTATCTTGGCGAGCATAAAAATATTGTAAAAATCTTACCAAACTTTTGAACAGTAGTGTATTTCTCTCATAACATTGATTATTATCATAATTGATTCTCCACTTCTGTAGGGAGTGCCACAGTTGGCTATCTGTCTGGAGGAAGAGCATGAAGATCACATCAAAGCAGCAACAGCTTGGGCATTTGGCCAGATCGGCCGACACACACCCGAGCACGCAAAAGCTGTTGCTGTTGCCAATGTGTTCCCTAAACTCCTAAATCTCTATTTGGACACTGGAAGTTCTGAAGACCTGCAGGCCAAGGTGAGCCCATTCTTAAAGTGACCGATAGAGGTACTGTTTTTTCATTCTGGTGTAAATTATTTTTCCCCACAGACATTTAGATTAGATTTTTAGTAATTGTTGTCTCTTCTTTGCTTTGATTACATTCTAAAAAAAGGCCAAGAAGGCACTGAAGAACGTCCTTCAAAAGTGCACTTATCTCCCAGCACTGGAGCCTCTTCTCTATGAAGCTCCCAGCAACATTCTTAAACATGTCATCTGCCAGTTCAGTAAGGTAGGAACTTCATCAACACGTTTTAGGAGATCAGCATTTGTTAATCCCTATAAGAGTTCAAATAGCTTTTCTATTTCCTCCCAATCTCACAGGTTCTTCCTCATGACAGTAAGGCACGTCGCTTGTTTGTGACCAGTGGCGGTCTGAAGAAAGTACAGGAGATCAAAGCAGAACCTGGTTCTGTAATTCAGGAATATATCAATGCAATCAACAACTGCTTCCCTGAAGAGATTGTCAGGTTCTTACACATTTACATGAATAATAACCAATACAATATCAACATATTTTTAAACCAAACAAAGTGCATTTATAATGCTGTAATCTTTAGTGTGCTGTATAGTTTTTTTGCTGTTCCATTGATCGGCCCATCTTTTACAGGTATTATTCTCCTGGTTACTCTGAGACATTGCTGGAAAGGATTGACAACTATCAGCCAGTGTGATTTTCTTTACCGAAACACTTATGGATGCCTTTTAAAAAGCTGTGAAAAAGGAAAAAAAATCATACATTGATCATATCTGTAACATCTTATATATACAAAATTCTATTAAAATGTATGTATGCTAGAATTTAGATTTTGCTTTGATGTCTTATCTTGTTTCATGTTTAGTCAATACTGTAAAAAAAAGCATTTTGTTATATTTAGTGTACAAAATTATTAATTCAGAGATTTGCATGGCTAGACAGACGCCTGCAGTTCAACTGCTAAATTATACCTAAACTTAATATATTAGTATTAGCTAATTGAACTGCATGTAGTTTGAATTTCGGGATTTTTTTGTTTAATCAACAAAGTCCACTGATTTGCTTGAACGACGACTTAGTTCGATTGTTTCAGACAACTGTATAGAAAGAATTGGCCCAAGTAGCATGCTGGAGAAAACATATCAACGAAGTAAATATCATACCGTTCATGAGAACCGGCCATATTGCCGATGTGTTGCTTAAAGACTTCTTCCAGTAGCATATTTTCATCCTCTTCTACAATCCACCCTTCATACCCAACAACTCACCACAAGGTCGAGCAGCATTGCTGTCATCGTTATCGCTTCACGGAGCAAAGAGCAGACCGCTCAGTTTCACACTGCTTTGGGCTACTGGCTACAAACCTCGCAACACAAAGAACCTCGAACCAAGGGCACGTGCAGAAGAGGGGGCTTTGGGGGTTCAAGCCCCGACCTTTTTCAAATGTGCCCCTCTCAGACAAATAGCAATTATATTGTAGTAAATGAAACAAAATGCATTTGAATTATAATTATAATGTCAATGTGTACAAAATGGCAAATATAATGGCTCAAAATATAATCAAATATAACAAAAGTCGGAAAATGCCTGTTTATTTTTACATATCTGTCAATCTGAGGCGTTTCTATGGGTTGCGTGCGTTTTGCTCGACTGACTGATTTCCAGTCTGTTCGGAAACCTATAGGGATAGGCTCTCAAATATGCTTCTCTCAGTGAGTGGGTCGACAGAAGGAAAAAAATAAACCATACAATATATAAAAAAATAATCAATAATAAAAGCTAGTGTGTCAATTTAATTACAAATCCATATATTATATATTTTAGAATATTACACAATTCTTCAATGTTCGTTTTTCATGTATAATAGGCCCCAACCAATCATGATCTGGCACAAGTTCAAATTTCATTGGACAATTATGGAGCGGTCATTTTCCGTTCTTATTCATAAATCGGTAGAAAACGGACCAACGATCTTATTGGTGGAGCGATCTGTATCTGCGGGTTATCTCATTTTATTAATCAAATTACATCGCAGAGAAAATGGATGCTAAACGACTATTTATGCATGATGCACCGTTTACTCTTTCATGAAACTATCATAGTTAATGAAGCCCAAGTGCCACCTACAGGCCTGTTATGTGAAGTGTAGGCTGGCGAAATATGCTCATCAAGCCTGCATTTATTGGATCAAAAATTCAGAAAAAACTGTAATATTGTGAAATATTATTACAATTTAAAAGAATGATTCTCTATTTTAATATACTTTAAAATACCATTTATTTCTGTGATGTAAAGCTGAATTTTCAGCATCATTACTCCAGTCTTCAGTGCATGATCCTTCAGCAATCATTCTAAAATCCTGATCTATTATCAATATTGGAAACTGTTGTGCTGCTTATTTTTTTATTTAGTGTTATTATTATTATTTATTTATTTTTTGGAGCCCATGATACTTTTTTGGGGGGGTTTATTGATAAATAAAAATAAAAAGAACAGCATTTATTCAAAATAGAGATGTTTTCTAACACTATAAATCTTTAATATCACTGTTTCTATCAATTTAGCAAATCTTTGCTGAATGAAAACTAATTTCTTAAATAAATAAATAAATACTGACCTCAAGCTTTTCAAAATATTTATTTATAGTTATATTTTAAATAAATGCTGTGCTTTTTAAAAACTTTGTTATTAATAAAAGAATCCTGAAAAAAGTATCACAGGTTTCCAAAATTGATAATAAATCAGCAGATAATAAATGAATTGCATAAAATATATTTTAAAGTATATTAAATATTGAGAAAATAAATGCATGGCTTGTTTGACCATAAGTGACTTCTTGCAAAAATAGTAATAATGTATCTAAACTTTTGACTATATATATATATAGGTCAAAAGTTTAGATACATTATTACTATTTTATATTGTGATACATTTTGAAAATTTTTTTACATTCCCCCTATTTTACATTTGAGCCCTGCCCCTGAGGAACTCTCTGCACGTCCCTGCTTAACACCCTTGTCTTTGGCAGGATTATACAATATTATATAACGTTGTCTCCATGTCTTCACTGGTGCTGAAGCTTGTTTACAATTTTACCCCATGAAAATGCGAAAAACAAATATTGCAAATGGACACCAGATGAACGAAGAAGTGATTGTGTCAAGGTTTTTAACAAAGGACTCGTACAATTATAATTATTCCTCATACAATTATGAATATAAAAAGCTCAAAGGCCTCTGATCTATATAAATGACTCAATAAATATTTTAAATAAATATTTTCAGTGCAATATTTTTATCAGTGCTAAAGGCCATAATACCTAGCGCTTGACATGCAACGCGTCATGAACAAACAACTCTTAAAAATCGCGTAGCCTACTTCCTTCGTGTTAAAATATTTATAATAAATGCCCGCAGAAAAGGAACTAACGTTCGAAAGGGAACGTACGGGAACACTAATATGATCGTTACCGAGAAACGAGCCCAGGCCAGAACGTTTGATTTTCATTTGGCAATTCTGCATTCACTTATTATCGCCCCCTGCTGTCTCATTTGTGCATTATGTACACATTAAACAGCAGCTGTTAAACATATGGCAGGGCAGCCCATTCTTTGTTTATTGTTTCCTCTTCTGGTGTCAATCAGATTACTTTTTCAATTGACGTTGTTTGGTTATGCATTGTCTCCATCCCACAGCTTTGCCCAATTCATAACCTTGATTTCCAAATCAGAATGCCAGATCACTTCGGGCCTGTATTTGAATTTGTATTGATTCAGAAGCAGTTTGCAGGAAATTCATTTGTCAACTTAAATACAATTGAAATAATTGTAATATTCTCTATGGTAGGGGGTGGTTTGTCATAGTTATTTTTTTCAAGTAGGCTATCCTCTCTGACTTCAAAGTTGGAACAAACAAATATCGGTTACTTCCTCGCGCTTTCAACCACTGCCATGCCCAAGTAACGGAAGAAACCTTGAAATAATTAAGCCATACACGCTCGAGGCGTTTAAATGAGAAGGCTGTACCCACAAAGCTTCGTGTTCACCAGATTGCAAGCTGCTATGATTCAATGATAACTGACAACGGAAGTTTTCCTCCGGGCTCTTCTAGGCTATTTGAGACAGTCTGTCTCATTCATTATATGATTGTCCTCTGATTTTTCCCCTTTATTGTTTAGGCTATTTGACAGCAAATCATTCAAAGTTAATCTGCTTAAGTCTTGTAGGCCTTTTGGGCCTCTTGAGACACAACGAACATTCACACCCCTTTAATAAAGTTAATATTAAACTTAACTGTCAAACGAATATACCGTAATAAAAACAGTGGATTTTTAACTAACAAAGCTTAGTGTAGCCTAAACATGCAATGCTCCATAACGTCTCTGCATTCTTATAGCTAATTTTGTTTTCTTAAAATCTAAAGAACGCGTTCTGTTGTTTTTTGTTCAACAACAGCTGTCATTTTATAATATATTTAGGTGATTTTAAATTTTTGAAAACATTGCTTCACCATGCTTTATTTTACTTATTTTTAAATTAACTTATAATTTCGTATCAACTTATAGGCCTACTATTTAACAAATATTTACATTTATATTAAATTGTCACAAGTTTTATTTCATTTTTTTAACGTTTTTTTTTATTTTTTAAAATTAACTTATTATATTTAAAATACTTTTTAAAATATGAATTTACCTTAAGCTATATACATCTGTTTTCTTCTGTAAGATGAATAGATGTGTTGCAAACAATAAGCATTGAATGGCTAGGCAGATAGTTAATTGGACATAGGAAATTAATTGGAACAACAAAAGATGAGTTCATAAAAAATGTGCTTATCTTTGTCGATTTGTTACTTTGCCGTAATCTACCATCTGTAAACAAGGAAACGCAAGGGGGCGTGGTCCTCTCCACCCGAGCTGGCACCAAAACTACATCTTATTTAGTGTGTTTATAGTCTATAACACAAGGAAAAGCTGGCTTTATTCAACCCCGTCATCCATTGTGCCCCTGGCCGTCAATGGTCCACTTCATGGATACGAATCCCCCAGAGCTGATGTTTGAAGTGGCAAGGAGCCGTTGGCTTGGTCAGCACTTGTGGTCCTGTTGTGGGTCAACACAATGTGTTCATGCCTCACATATAAATGTCTGTGTCTCACTAATCCTGACGTGTCCATCTCGGAAAAGTCTTTGAAGCTAAAAACATCACTGGCATGTGATCAGTCAGACTTTGTCTGCAAGCTCCACTTTCACTTGAGATTTTCTCACATCCTCTGTCTTAACAAGAACGCAGAGGCTATAAACAGTCAGGCTTTTCTCTATGAAACAGACCACAAAGCATGCATACAAAATTTTATCTCATAATGCAATCTAAGTATCCTGAGCTATCTACCAATTATGGATTTTTAAATGCGGCATTAACATTTACATTTATGCATTTAGCAGACGCTTTTATCCAAAGCGACTTACAATTGCATTCAGGTTATACATTTTCATTAGTGCATGTGTTCCCTGGGAATCGAACCCACAAACTTTTGCGCAACTGACGCAATGCTCTACCACTGAGCCACACAGGAACAAGAAGCGTTTACTTGATAAGCTAATGTGTCATTGCGTTTCATCGCACATCCGAGTACCTCCATCAGTTTCTGGTGACTATATGATCATTGCATGCACATTTATGTTTTGGCGTATTTTGGATTATTTAAAGAGAGCGTTTTTGTCTTCTCTTCTTTCATTCTATTCGGTTTCCTGTTTGAATACAGTCACTATGTGTCACACTGGCGTTGTTTATGTGTGAAACTTGCAGTCATTGTTCTTTGCATGAGCTAAAGTCGCTGAATTTGCAGTTTGAAGGTGTAAAGCGTGGGCTACTTGTGAAAACCCTTCCAGGACTTTTATTCATCGAATCAAAGGTCAAAAGCACGGCACCTGAATAGTCGGCACAAGCTGGTTTTAACAAAAACTATGCGACTGATTCGTGATTAAGTTCCAGCTATCATCAATAGAAGTTGCCTATAACTGCACGTTTAACTTCTGATGTCTGATCCCCTACATGTGCCGATCAGAATGTTTAAGAATTATAAATACAAATAGTATAACTATAGCATACACTGTAAAAAAGTTTTACTATGATCTACTCAATTTTTTAGTGAAACATTTTACACTAAAAAATATGAGTAAATTTTAAAGGGGTGAAATCATTAATATATACTTTAAGAATCAAGTAAATGTAACAAAAAAATTAAGTAGATTCAAATAATTAGATTAATTAATCTCATAAATAAAATTGAGTAAATATAATTAAAATCCTTAAGCAATGCAACAGTAATTCTAGATCAAAACACACTAAAAAAATGTAAGTAGATTCAAATAATTAGATTAATTAATCTCAGAAATAAAATTGAGTAAATATAATTAAAATTCTTACGCAATGCAATAGTAATTCAATATTAAATCCGAAACACACAAAAAATGTAGATTTAATTTATATGCTGTATATATACAATGTCCTATATTTACATTTACTTATATATTTTTAAACTGTATTTACCATTTACTCTGTTAGTAACTTTCCAATAAATAAACAATGATAAACAAAACACATTATTTTAATGAAACATTTATTTGTCAAATTTGACCATAACTCCAATTCAACCATACTTTGTTTGCAATGACAACTTGAATAAATTCTAGCCACTGAACTGTGGATACTTACAAACATACAAAACTCATCAAAAATAACATTTAAAAATTTAGACATTAACCTTTACATGCCAAATTAGACCAATGAAAAAAACATGTCATTAAAGGGATGGTTCACCCAAAAATGAGAATTCTGTCATTAATTACTCACCCTCATGTTGTTCCAACCTGTAAGACCTCCGTTCATCTTCGGAACACAAATTAAGATATTTTTGATGAAATCTGAGAGCTTTCTGATCCTTCAAAGACAGCAAGGCCCTAACATGATCAAGGCTCAGAAATGTTGCAAGGGTATCGTTAAAATGGTCCATGTGACATCAGTGGCTCAACCGTAATTTTATGAAGCTACGAGAATACTTTTTGTGCGCAAAGAAAACTAAAATAACTTTATTCAACACATACAGTTGAAACACTGTTGTCACATGGACCATTTTATCGATGTCCTTACTGCGTTTTCTGGCCTTTAATTTTTTCGTTCCCTTACTGTCTATGGAGGGTCAGAGAGATCTTGGATTTCATCAAAAATATCTTAATTTGTGTCCTGAAGATGAACAGAGGTCTTACAAGTTTGAAACGACATGAGGGTGAGTAATTTATGATAGAATTTTCATTTTTGAGTGAACTATCTCTTAAACTCTAGTTCAACCTGGTATACTTTGCAAATGACAACATGTTAAATAAATTGAAATTTTAGCCACTGAACTGTGGATGTGCAGACTTACAAAGAAACAAATCATCAAAAATTACTTCTTAAATTACTTACAAAAATTAAACGGCCTGAGGCGGAGTACAATTAAAACCTAACATTAAAGACAACAAACAAAATGCATTTTTACAATTATACAACACATGGACAATGGACAATAATTTATGTAATCAGGTAATTTTTTAGTCTCTGAACCCTTGTTTAAAGTTTCAGTGGATCCAGCTCCAGGATTTTTTTTGGAAGACCTCCAAAGTATATTTAAAGGGTTAGTTTACCCAAAAATTAAAATTAGCCCATGATTTACTCACCCTCAAGGCATCCTAGGTATATATGACTTTCTTCATTTAGACCAGGGGTCACCAAACTCGGTCCTGGAGGGCCGGTGTCCTGCAGAGTTTGGCTCCAACCTTAATTAAACACACCTGAAGCAGCTAAATCAAGGTCTTACTGGGCATACTAGAAGCTTCCATGCAGGTGTGTTGAGGCAAGTGGAGCTAAACTCTGCAGGACACCGGCCCTCCAGGACCGAGTTTGGACAGCCCTGATTTAGACAAATCCAATCTGAGTTATATAAAAAATTGTCCTGGCTCTTCCAAGCATAACTCAGCAATGAACAGAACTCCAGTATTTTGAGCAGTGAGTGGATTCTGATTAACACTGCATTCAAGGAATCAACATATGTCTGCGATACATTACTCAAAGCTGCAAAAACACGCAAGTAGAAATCTTTGAAGTTCCCTAAGCACAAACACATATGCTGATTGGGTTAGTCGCACTGGTGCTCCTAAATATTTTTTGATAGTCACACGCAGTACTTTAAATGGTAAATGGTCGCACTGTAGAGCCATGAAATACGGATTTTCTTTTCTTACAAAAATGCATCGATTTACTACAGGAGGCCTTTATTCATCCCCCGGAGCCGTGTGAGGCACTTTTAATTATGGATGGATGCACTTTATTTGGACTTCTTTTGGACAGTTGAACACAACCACCCACCCAATGCCATTATAAAGTTTGGAAGAGCCAGGCCAGGTTTCCCGATAACGATTGATCTTAGCGCTTAAGAGCGTTTTCTATGAGTCATTTTACAAATGTTCGTTATTGTTTTCACGTGATTTTCCCAAAATTGCACTTAACACAATCAAACGTAGCCCTGCTTTAAGTGCTACTTAGAAGTCGCTATCCGTTTGTCAAGTGCTGAAATGTCAATTTATAGAATGGCTCGTAATAGTACACGCGTTTATTGAAATGTTAACCTAATGCTGAGTTCCAGACAGCTATATAATATGATATATAGTTATACGTATAAATATAATATACAATAACATAAATTATTGTATATAATATCCGTAGAGACATTATTTCCAGGTCCAATACATGGCTGGTTTTGTGCACGTCAGCAAGTCATTGACAGATTTCTTCGAGTTTATCCCTATTTTTCCCACTCTTTGAAGCATATTTCCTACATTACTTATTTTAGGGTGACCCCGAATAGGCGATGATTCGATGCTTGGATAGGAGGAGCCTGATTCGACTCCCAATCTCACAGTCGAATATACGCGGTGTGTTATGATCATGCCAATTTGGCTATATAGGGATGTAATGATTACCGGTTTGACGATAAATCATGATAAAATTCCCCACGGTTAGTATACCGTTTCATATTTTTAATTATCATTAAAACCGCATTCGATTACCGTGATTTGAACAACTCATGATAAATAAATACTGTCCAGCATAAAGCGTAGTTAAGTAAGTCTCACGTGCGCACAGCAGCAGAGTAGTTTCGTTTTGAGTGAAAATAGGGCGGAAAAGCTGGGAGGTTTAAAAGACTGCTGAGGGAATTATACAAATGAATATATGCATGCATGAATGTACCTCTGAAGGTTCTGCCTGTCTTCAGAAACGATTCAAGGCTGCGATTACACTGTCACGTGACACGCGAGAGTAGGAGTAAAGCGGTGTGTTTGACTTGAATATCGATCGTATGACATCAAAGTACGGCGAGATAAAGCATAAGGAGATGTCCACTCTCTTATAGCTCTCACACTAAATGACAAACAATATCTTAAGCACCACCACCAGTCCTAAGTTCAGTCAACATGACAAATATGCATTCATACATGGTTATTCTAATTACTAAAGTTATATCATCATATACTGCTCAAATTTAATGCTAAATTATCATAATGTTAACTATCTTTTAATCAAAACATAAAACATTATTTTTGTATCTGCGAGGCGTCCGTTACACATTTTCCCTGTGTGTTAACGTCAGTAATTATGACTGTCGAATGTCTGACTTTACTCTTGGTAATGTATTTTGGCCCCGCCCCCAAACATATGATTCGACTATCAGTCGACTATTGGCAAGATTCAAAAATTCCGATTTGACTATGAAAATCCTTAGTCTGGGACATCCCTAACTTATTTTATTAAATTTTTTTTCAGTCATTTAATTTACATGTTTATTTATATATTTTCTGCCCTTTTTATTTCATTTGTATATAAAAGAGTAATAAAGTACAATCAAAACCTTATATTACAATCACATTGCACTTGAATAAATGTAAAAGTGTAATCTGCTGATTGTCCTGCAGGTGACCTCATTACTCTGTCTTCTTAAGATGCACAAGTGATTTACGATTACTCCAGAGCACTCGTAAATCTACGATGATTTTCAAGTGCTACTTAAGTTACGATGCATTTGGGAAACAGACCGTAATATTAAGA
Organism: Ptychobarbus kaznakovi; assembly: GCA_027422405.1. Taxonomy (NCBI): domain Eukaryota; kingdom Metazoa; phylum Chordata; class Actinopteri; order Cypriniformes; family Cyprinidae; genus Ptychobarbus; species Ptychobarbus kaznakovi. The sequence goes on along the minus strand of CM049814.1, from coordinate 10,466,376 downwards.
TCAGTCATACGATTGTTTAATAACTTCTTAGGGCTTACAATGCTTTTTGAGAAACTTCTTTTCGTCTGAAAGAAGAAAGTCATAAAACACATAGGATGCTTTGAGAGTGAGTAAATCATGGGCTAATTTTAATTTTTGTGGTGAACTAACCCTTTAAAGTTATTGGGTATCACAGGCCCAAGGCATATGGCAATCCCACAAGATAGCAGCAGGCTCTGCTAAGATCACAGAGTTTGTTGAAGACAGCTAATTCCTCTTGAACACAAATAGGTGGATCAGCAAAATCCTGAAGACACAAATATAAAGAATAACAGGTTAGAGCTAATATTCAACCTGTATGTTACAAGACAAGGACACAGATAATATGGTTCATATCACCTGGAGAAGCAGACCATCTTCAAGGTGCTACAAATCATGACTAAAAAGTTAAATCTCAAACATCATGTTTTACCCCCTCTAAGCTTGTTATAAACACAAGCCCCGTCAGAATGGTCATGTGGGACATTGCAACAATTTACAGCAATATTCTTATTGAACAGTGGAATTTACTGTTGGAAACTATATTATCCTTGATTCTGAAAAGACACTTTTAATCAGAGTATCACTTGCAAAGATTTTTGAATGACACCAAATGTGGATGGACTTACAAGACTGCCAAATATTATCTATATTTTGAAATAATTATGATCAAAGCTTTGTTGTTTTTTAAAGAAGTAGGTGCCATCCAATATGTAGGTGACGTTTTCTTCTAAAACTGTGCTCTTTAGTGATTCGTATCATGCAAGTTCCCAGTTCTTGTCTCTTTGAGAGTAGATAAAAACATATAGGCAACATACATACATAGTCTGGCCCAAAAAAATAAAAAATAGACATAATTTGCATGCCCTGCTATAAATTTTGACTGGTTGATGAAAAACAAGCTTATGTGGATTCTACACATTTAAACAATTTGGATAAATATTTCATACATTTTATTACAAACTGTTGTCAGTCATGTCATGTTTTGTGACCTGTGTTTCTTCTACATTTATAAATATAATTATACTGAAACATTATAGTAAATTGCACTTACCTCCTGCCTTTTGTTATTATTTTGAATTTTTGGACGATGACATCTATGCTGTAAAACAAATGTTCAACAGTTTTGCCAAGAGATTCATAACTTTACACTTCAAATTAATAACAGTAAGGTAGTGGCTGACTGCCCTTACTAAAATTAGTCAGTGTTAATACAAAAAAACATGGTTACTGTAGTTAAACCATGGTAAACACAAATTAACCATGGTATCAAACATTAATACATTAACCATATTTTAACCATGGTATTTGTAGTAAAACTGTCCTATACAAATGGTAATCAATCTGCCAAAAACATGGTTACTACACTTACTACAGTAAAACCATGGTTGATTTTGTAAAGGTGAAAAAGAAACTCGGCCCTCGACTTAAGCGCGATAACTTCTTCACTAACGTTATGCCTCCGTATTTGAGTGATTCCGGATGACTTTCAGCGGTGCTTTGATACAATGAGGCAGTCATAGAGGCAGTAGGGGCTCTTGGAAAACTTTGCACCGAGTTTACAGTTGTAATTACGAGTTATACAAAGCGATGGTAGCTTTTACACACAGTATATTGTAGTTTCGGCTATTCCGACATGGTGTGAACTCACCCAGAGAGACAGCCGATTAAAACAAATATTTTTTCAACGGGCCACTGACGCGGCTGCAGCGCATCGGGATTTGTCCTATTACACCAGTCTAACGTTACTTACAATTGCTGACTAACGTTACGGATAGACTAGTTTAGTCGTTTTTTCTGCAATTACTCATTTTGCTCATAACCAGTAACAATGACGAAACGGCTCGGCGTTAATAGTAATACGGCCCCTCCCCCGCTATGCTGCGTTAAAAACAGGAAAATTTACTCATTTTACATACATTTCAAGCTGACGAGCTGTATTCACTGTATTTTAGCTGAATATTTGTGGTTTGAAAAAATTAAAATAAACCTACAAAGTCACAGTGATTCTAGAATTGCCCCTTCCAAAAATGAGTTAATAGTTAACGTTACCACAGAACAGCAAGGCTGCAACCGCATTCAAAAAAATACACCGAACGTTTTGTGTAAGTTACCCGAAAACACGGCCAATATTTATTTACCTTTTGATAACTGACTACTTACCAGTATTTTAAAGGAGTCTTAAGGTGGTTTAGCCTCAGTTTTCTTTCTTCTTCTTCTTCAGTTTTCTTTCTTGTGACCAGCAAGCAGATTTTCCGTCGTTGAGAGCGGGGTCGTGTGTTCACGTGATCACAATAACCGCGAAACTTACTCAATTTTTTAAGTCGATACAAAATACAAAAAAAATTGATAGAAAATAAGCAGCAATTTCTGTTCTTGAAACTGACAAGTTTTATTGCAACATTCTCAAATATTTTCTTTTAAATGTACCAAAAACATTAAGGACATGTGAAAAATATAATTTGTTAGTTAAATGCTTAATATTTTTATTAAAACATACTTAAGTAGAACAAGTAAATTTGAGATAAAATAAACTGTGGGATTTTTACTCATTAATTTTGGTAAACCCAAGTCAAATAATCTCTTAAATGATATTCAGAGATTTTATTAAGTTAATACAAGTTTTTATTTTTGTAATATTTACAAAGCCTCTGAATTATTTTTTACAGTGTACGATATCATTCATTACAATAAAAATGTTGTCGTGGTAGGGATTCCTGACTGAACGCATAAGAATACAATCGATCGTTTAACTGTCAATCAAGAAGTCACGCCCCCTATTCACCTGTTCACTGCGGATCCAGACGAAGAAATCATTCGCACTAGTGATGAGAAACATTCAGATTGTTACGATGCTTCTTTTATGTCGGGTTGTATTATGTTTAATATTGTCACTCATTTTTGCTCTCAGACATGTCAAGGGAAACTCGGGATATGGTATGTAGCAACTTTGAAATAGCTAAAACTCTTTTGAGGAATATAATAATTTTGGTAAATATTACGATTTGTGTATAATATCAAATGACACTTTTTGCAGCGGTTCAGTGGTTCTTTGAATTGAGCAACTATAGCTCATTGGGCTCTCTCCAGTGTCTAGAAACGGAGCTTCCATTATGTTCTAAGCTGTGTTTCAGTGATGGGTAAGAGCACTATTGTTTTCTACTGTAATCTTTATCTACACCACAATTGAAATTACACTGTAAAACGTTTTCTGACCTAAAACTGAATAAAAAAACATGAAATATTGTACATCTAAATAACATACAAATTCATTTTTTTTATTCAAGTCAAAAAATATGATTTCATATGGCTGAATATTTGTACTTTTGACAAAAAATGGAAGTGCAGACAATATAACAGCTCAATACAATTATTCAGTTTTTACAACTAAATTAATTAAAATAAAGATCATGCACCATAAAATAGAAATATATAAAAAGAAAAAAATCTACAATGTATGCCTTTAAAATGCAATAAATTATTACATTAATTTTAAAGATGTAAGTGAAATGTTCTATTAGCTACAGTTGTATCCCAATTGTTACTGGACATGCCAAAATAAATGTATTCCATTATAGCCTATATTGTAAAGATGCTTTCTTGAAATGTTATTTGATGAGTCATGTGTCTGTAAAGATAAGAATACTCTTATCTTTTATTGTTAAGTGAAAGAATATGTGGGCATAAGGCAAAACTAATCAGAAGTGAACAATCTCTGTGGTGTGGTATTCCTTCACTGTATTCTCTTTCACTAGTTTAACACAAACATATTCCAGAGAATTTCATTTTCACAGTTTAGACCATCCAAAAAAACGAATTATTGGGACAATGTTTTCAATGCATGTCAGCATGAGTTTAGCATACTTTTTGATTGTGAGTTGAACTGCTCACTCATTGATTGTTTATGTGTTTTAATGTTTTATATTGAGAAGAAGGTCTGGTTTTTATTTGCCTGCAGATGCTTCTCCTCTGAGTATGTCCCTTCTGGGAATGATTCGGGCTGGTTGGCAGTGTACAGCAGCAGAGGGCCTTCTGTTCATGACGTCACTGTAGTTGCTTTGACTGACAGGGTGCAGATCGGGAAGCCCCTCCTCCTGGAAGTCTCAGGTTATTGTCAGCTTGCCATAGCAACCCTTGTGTAATGTAACTTGATTTTAATTCAGTTGGGGTTTTAATTTAATTGATTTAATTGAATTGGACACGTCTTAAATAAAGACGCTTGTGAAAAACAAATTGAAATATACTGGAAAATATAATGCAATATATTAAATAATACATTTTCATATAAGTATAAATTTACTTAGGTTTTTAAGTATACTGCAATTTATGCATGGATCATGTATGGATATATATTGATACATATAGAATTATAGCAATGAAGCCAATTGAGAACCCGACTTTTATCTCACTTTTGCATAATTACATATTTCTTATATGAAATTATGTGGTAGTATAGAGGAAAATGTTTACTGAAAACATTTCTTGTTAAAGTCATGGCGTGTGTGTGTGTGTGTGTGTGTGTGTGTGTGTACAATATCTTCCTCATAATTGTGTACATGTATTGCACATATATATTAAATCTATTAATACACACAGTACCATTTTTAATCACGTACATCTATATATTATAAAATGTATTATTTAATTTAAAATGACATACATTATTGTATGTCAATACGTTGCATATTATATTCATCATATATTATTTTTTACATTCAATAATTTCTTGATTGTAAATATATAAGGAATATATATTTTACAATATCCTTTTCTCAAAACATTTTTGTTATCTTTGGCTAAGCAATACAATGTGATCCCTTGTATATGTTCTTGTTCCAGGCATACTAAATCTGAGCAAAGAAAACCTTTCTATGGTTTTCATTACATTTAGTGGGAAGTCTGGTCCTCAGGGTCGGCATAATATGTCTGTTATGGCCAACGGATACATCACCTGCTACATAGATGCGATATTACTTGCTGCTGGATTGTATCATTTAAGTATGTTTAGCTGAAAAACAACAAATACGGGAAGAATAAAATAGCTTTTGTGACCACCATATGTCTTTGTATTTTTAGATGTGACCGTGACGAACAGTATCTACACTCGTTCTGCCAGCTGGAAGATTAGAGCGTGTCCCTTTGGGACTGAGTACTTGAATCTGATGTTGTCCAAGAGAGATCAGGACATCCCATCTTGTGCCCGTCTGCCCACAGATGCAGAGGACAAGCAGCAGGGTAAAGCCTCAATAAAACCCATGGACAGCCACAAGCGAGGTGGTGAGGTCTTATGCGTTCATAAAGACAAGCTATTCAGCTGTACAAACCTTTCATTGCTTTTTCTACTTTTCTGTTCTGTGTGTGTGCTGTGTTTTCCAGCTGTTTGGATCGTTTCTGATAAACGGGCATATGCCACAGAGACAGACATTCAGTTCGTAGCAGTAACAGCGGAGCCTGATCCTCTGTACTTTCATTGGAAATTTGGGGATGGACCAGAAATAAAAACAACATCCAGAATCTACAAAAAGAGATATCGCTTACCAGACAAGTAATTTTCGTATCACAAACTGAGCTTCCAATTATAACATATGTTATACAGATTAAATATAATGTTTTACTGAGTCAATGCTTTACATGTCTAGAATTAGCTACTTTTTTATTGTTCATTTATTTATAAATATAATCAAATTTTGATAGTGAGTTTGACTGTGCATGACTGTTGAGTTTTGTATTGAGAAACATGTCTGTTTATTTATTTTCCTCTCTATCTTTGCAGATACAATGTCACTGTCAGTGTGTGGAACGGTCTCACATCCATCAGCTCAGATGTTTATCCGCTCGTGATTCAGAGAGCTGTGCAGCCCAACAGGCTTCTGTATAGTCCCTCAGTTTTACCCCACGGCTCTGTGAACTTCACCTGCCGGATCAGCTCAGGAACTGATGTCTCGTATATCTGGAACTTTGGAGATGGAACAGAGCGAGACGGATCAAGCACTGAGCATCATGTCTATAACAGGTAAAAAATGCATTCTTCTGGCTGTATTGTATTACAATTATTTATCGTGCGTTGTTTTTATTATAATTTTTGATATATAACATGTGTAAGTTATTTCTAACAAAATGTTGTCTTCTGTCATAATTGTTGGTCACGTATGACATTGAATGTTTTTTATTTTCTTTATTTATTTTACAGTACATGTTATTTTTATTTTTTTTCATAGAACTGGAGAATACATAGTAGAAGTTATTATGTCCAACCTGGTGAGCTCAGGCTCTTTAACAGGGCACATCTTTGTCCTTGAAGAATTATGTCAGCCTCCTCCAGTGAAAAATATGGGCCCAAATAAAATACAGGTACAAGTTGTCTAGTAATCTAACAATTACACTAACAAAATGTATCTATATACTGTATATAAGTCGTTTTTGCTCGCATGCTTCCAGGTGTGGCGGTATCAAACTGTCCATCTTGCTGTGACGTTTGAGGCACAGATTCAATGTAATGTTTCCAGAGGTCTGCTGTATAGATGGACTATATATGACACGAGCGGACAACGACTGCTCCTCCCACACATAGACACGGGACGGCAGTATATTGATCTTCCAAAATACCTCCTTCATTATGGAACATATAAAGCTATAGCAAAGGTAATGTCTTTTTGTCATTTCGTTGTTTTGCTTAATTGAAACCCTAAATTTGTTCTGTCAGATAAGCTAAAAGGTCCTTCATATGTTAATATTTAGATAACTCATATAATTTAAATATATTTAAATATTTATACATACATTACTGTCAAAAGTTTGAGGTTGGCAAGATTTTTTTTCACGTTTTGAAAGAATCGTATATGTTTGGCTGCATTTATTTGAATAAAAATAGTAAAAGAGTTATTGCAATTTAAAATATCAGTTTTCTATTTTAAAATGTAATTTATTACTGTGATGCATCGCTGAATTTTCAGCATCATTACTCCAGTTTTCAGTGTCACATGATCCTTCAGAAATTATTATGATATGCTGATTTGGTGCTCAAGAAACTTTTCTTATTATTATCAATGTTGAAAATGTTTTATATCATCAAAGAATCCTGAAAACAACTTTATCATGGTTTCTACAAAAAAAAAATCAGGATTCTTATTCTTCAAAAGAAAGGCATTTATTGAAACAGAAATATTTTGTAATGTTATAAATGTCTTGACCATCTCTTTTGACCAATTTAATGCAATTTAATGCATTCTTGCTGAATAAAAGTATTAATTTCTTTAAAATCTTACTGACTGTAGTTATATCCAAATATATTCCAAAATATATTTTATGCTATTAAATAAAAAATAACCTTAGGTTGCACCACAACATTAATTTCAAGAGTCAGATCAGGCTGGTTAAGGTAACTGCTTATGTTTTTCAGCCTAACTGCTCTTCATTTTACTAGACATATTTACATGGGGAAATACTAACACGAGTTGTTTTTTACCACAAAGGTCCAAGTAACCGGCAGTGTGGTGTACAGCAACTACAGTGTTTTAATTGAAGTGGTGCGCAGTCATCCGGTCAGTGTCATCAGCGAAGCCACTAATATTTTCATCAATCGTCAGAGTGACACCATCATTACTCTTGATGGAGGAAAATCACATGACCCAGATTACCCTAACAATACTATAAGGTAGGACAGTGTTTGTTCATTGATGCATTCGGTCATTTTGACTTTAATCACATCTGTTTTCTTGTTTCTGTTTTAGTTACAGCTGGTCATGCAGGCCAGTAAACACAGAAGAGAGCAGCTGTTTCAACAGGAACATTGTGACCACTTCAGCAGTACTTACATTTCCTGCTCTTTCCTTGAAAGCTGATTTTGACCTGCTTAAATTCACTCTCACTGTGTACAGTGACCACCGATCCTCCTCATCTGAGATGTTCATCACTGTAACATCAAAACATGTCAGGTGCGATTTAAGTGGATAACTGGTTATACAAAAACACATAATATGCAGTAAACACAATATAGTATGTTGTATATCACATGTTTTAATACATGATTTTTGAATTCTCTGCAGCAACATTCATATGTCTTGTGAACATTTCCGAGACAATTCAGTGAATTGGAATGAGCAGTTTTCTGTTTCTGCTCTCTGTGATGCGTGTGGTTTCAACGCAAAACATGTCACCTATTACTGGACACTTTACCTGGTTAATTCCTCAAGCAAAGCTGTACCAGAAAGTAAGTACACAGAAAAACACACTCTTAAAAATAAAGGCTCTTTATTGGCATTGATGGGTTCCATTTAGAACCTTTAACATCCATAACCTTTCAATGGAACCAAAAATTGATATTTTCTGCAATCACCCTGAAAACAACCGTTTGGAACCTTTATTTTTTTAATAAAGTAGCCATCTGTTTACCAAGTCAACTGTTTAGTTTGTGCTTTTGGATCAATTTGTAATGGATTGCTCTTGCTCTCTCTCTCTCTCAGTTCCGTTCTGCAGCAGTATGGATCTCGGTTTACCCTCCAGAATACAGGAGAGCTTACATATCTCCCAGCCTGCGGTGACACCCTACACTCCAGCCCATTTTACTGAGCCTTCCGTCCCAGTATCTCTGGCTCCTTATCTTTTATCTCATGATACTGACCTTACAGCCCCAGTTACACAAGATACTCTGACTTCACACCATAATATTAGTGTACACACTCTAATTGAAAGCCCCAGCACAAACACGCACCACCATGCAGCATTTCCGACTATCGCATCTTCGCTCCCCCCCTTCCTTCCATCCTTCCCCGGGGAAGCAGAGTCGTCCGGGAGTCAGTGGGAGTATCAGGGGTCTTTACCAGCCTCTGATAAGGTGTCATTGACTGATACGACCTCAGGTAAAATACTGTGGTGAGAGTGACAGTAATCATGTCTTAAAGTCAGAATCATGTGAATTAATAAATTATGTAAAAGTTTTAAAACTTGAATAGGATTACCTATAATAATACAGTTGTGTCTTTATGCTTTAAACAAATGTAGCTCTGTACAGCATTGATATTTGGTGTTTTCGATTACAATATAATGAGATTAGACGACCCCTGGTGGTTGTTGTTTTTATATAAAATAGGAAGAACACAGCTGAAGGTAAAAGCAATTTGTGGAATATAAAATATTTTATTAATAGATCAGTTATCTATCTCAATGAGAGCATTATGGCAACCTAATAATAATAATATATAATATTATATTTGGTCATTTGTAATTTTGCAGCCCCAGGATTGCCACTGATGAAAATAAAATAAAAATAAAACAATATTTAAAATTACTTTTAACTCCAATAATATTTTATTATCATTGATGTATAAACAATAGTTTTTGTTTTATTTTTGAATTAAAGTTATTTTTTTATATTTACGATTTCACTTTAATTTTAAAGTGAAGTTTTGTTGTGTAACTAATTTTTGTTGTGTAACTATTATTATTGTTTTAAATATGTCAGTATAGTTTTTATTAGTTTTAGTGTATTTAGTTTGAGTTATTTTAGTAATTTAAGTTAAATTACACAAAAATGAGAAACGCTGCCTTGGCAACTAGCTGACATAAAATAAGTTTAAAGCAATTCAATAAAATCTAATCATAATAAATAAAATAGTAACTTTGTGAGCTACATTTGCAGATCTTTATACTGAGGACATGATTTACTCAGACGTGTATCAGGAGTCAATATCAGGCGATCATCTCTCCCTTCCAGGTATTTTACATTCACGTGAACACACCTCCTGACTATACATCCTGAAAGGAAGATTTTATTATAATGAACATAAGCATGTCGCTCATGAGATTTTGGTGCTGTTTATAGAGTATGATTTCTATAATTTTGGAATTGAAGAAGCTGATCCTGGCGTCCCAGTCGGCAGACCTACAGGTACACATTTTTACGTTCTGTCTGAATAAAAAAGCAATAATGATCTAATTGCTAGTATTTAAATGTTGTGTGTAAGGGACCAGTTCAGTGGGCTTTAGTTGGAATGGAGTATCATTCCCTCACTCTTATGACAATGCGGGTGATAATCTGGTGGACCCCAGCCTGCTTGGCCCGGCGGTGTCTGAGAAGACCCTGCTAGATCTGGACAGACAGCTCATTCATCACTCTGTGTTTGAGTCTTACACTCTTACAGGTACATCTCACAAGACTGAATTACATAGACGTTCCTAATCACTCATTTTACTGTAAAAAAATGTCTTTTTCCTTTAGGATTATCTTCTTCGGTTGTCACATTTAAACCCTTCATGCTTAAACCAAAGAGTCTTTATTTGCTTGAAGTGTCTGCAAGTGAGTTTCGGAAATTCAAAATCAATCAAAATTAATTTAACAAACAAATGAACAATGCATTAAATATTTGAGAAGTTTTTTGGCCTAATGCTATTTGTTTCCCCCCCTCCGTGTCAGTTTCTGAGACGCGGCTGAAAGGGAAAAGCCAGCTGTTCGTTCACACTCAAGCTGTTCCCGAGGGAATGAGCTGCCAAGTGCAGCCCAGCACGGGCTATGAAATTCACACTCACTTCAGCATCTTCTGCTCCTCTGGAAAAGAGGTCTACATTTAGCCTTAAACTCCTTTCATTTAATGTTCAACTTTTCTTGATGCAATTGTGTTTCCGTGTTCAGGATCTCTTGTATGAATACAGTTTTAGTGTGGGCAACAATCCAAAGAAACTCCTTTACGAAGGCAGGGATTTCCAACATTACTTTAGTCTTCCTAGTGGAGATCCTAATGACGATTACAAAGGTACAACGATTTAACAATGACTTTGTTATAATCTCACACAAACAAGCTATATCTTATTTCACAAATCCTCTTCTTTCCCCCCACAGTCACAATCTATATTGAAATAAAGAACAGATTTGGAGCAGCGACCAAACCGTGTCCTGTGAAAGTGCCTGTTCTTCCAAGCTTTCAGAGAAACTCATCCTCTCAGCTCAACCCTGATCAAGAACTGTGCGGACACAATGGAATATGCAGGAAATAAATTCTCACATCTTTCTCTGATGTATTTAATGGACTTGTATTCTTTTTCCCAGGTACATGTATGGAGTGGGTAACCTTACCGGCCTGAGTAAGATCGGAAGCAACAGAGACATCATCAACTACATCTCTCTTTTGATCTCGGTGCTGAGCCGCTTGAGTCTGGACCCGGATTCCTCTGCCGAGCTTCTGACGCTCACACGCACTTCCATCATTACAGCAGCCTGTCAGCTGTCCATCACTGATAAGGTCTTATAGACAAAGCCGTTGTATTTTAGATTATATCATTGAGATTGGTAAAGAAAACAGTATTTAAAAAATATATTATTTTAGCATAATTGATATTTATTATACATTTTACTAATATTTTGAATTAGGTTATATTCTATATATTTTGTTTTCACTTTAATTAAATAGATTTTTAGTTATTTTATTGTGTGATTTTTGTCATTTTATTAGTTTTAGTTTTTTTCTAAAATATTTTTATATAGTTTTATTTATTAATTTTGTTTTAGCTAATGTACTAATTTAGTTAAACTAAACAAAAATGAGAAATGTTGTCTTGGCAGCTAGCTAACAGTGACATGTTTTACATATATAAAATACTATATATTATATTTTTTTTAGTTAAAGTTTATTTTATTTCAAGTGATTCATGATTTGTTTAATGGTTTTAGTAACTATAATAACCCATAATCTTTTTTTTTTAGGCAATTTTCTTTGAAAAAATTCACAGGCTTACCGATTTGATAAGAGTCTCCAGTCAAGTAAGCATAACCCAGAGTATTATGGAATATTATAATATATTACATACATACATATATATGAAGAGTTTATTTGGAAAAACAGATAACTCAGTTTTTCAAATGTTCAAAATAAGTTTTTTTTAATGTTCTATCATGTTTTTTATTATGCTATCATGTTTTTATTGTGCTAGTTAGCTAGTATTTTTTTAGTAACTTTGTACCTAATCAAAATAACCCAACTGCAGTTTGATTGAAATTAATTGGAATGCACAAATGAAAAAAACCTGATTTTTGAAAATGGTTAAAAATGGAGTTATCTGTTTTTGCAAATGAACTCTTCATACACACACACACACACACACACACACACACACACACACACACACACACACACACACACACACACACACATACACGCACACACACACACACACACACACACACACACACACACACACACACACACACACGCACACACACACACACACACACACACACACACACACACACACACACACACACACACACACACACACACACACACACACACACACACACACACACACACACACACACACACACACACACACACACACACACACACACATATACACTGCCGCTTAAAATTTGGGATCAGTAAGATTTTTGATGTTTTTTAAGGGAGTCTCTTTTGCTCATCAAGGCTGTATTTATTTGATCAAAAATACAGAAAAAACAGTATTATTGTAAAATCTTATTGCAATTTCTAATATTGTTTTCTATTTTAATATACTTTAAAATAGAATTTATTTCTGTGATGCAGCGCTGAATTTTCAGCATCATTACTCCAGTCTTCAGTGTCACATGATCCTTCAGAAATCATAACAATATGCTGATTTATCATGAGTGTTGAACCTGAAATACTATTTTCTTTGATGAATACAAAGTAAAAAAGAACAGCATTTGTTCAAAATAGAAATCTTTTCTAACAATATAAGTCTTTACTATATGACATTTATTCATTTAAAACCTTCCTCCAGAATAAAAGTATTAATTTCTTTAAAAAAAAAAAACATTTCTGACCCCAAACCTTTGAATAGCATTGTATATATATATATATTTATATATATATATATTGTAACACAAAATACTGCTCTTTTTAACTTTTTATTAATCAAAAAATCAAAAAAATAAAATATCACAGGTCCCCCAAAAAATATGAAGCAGCACAACAGTTTCCAACAGTGATTATAAATCAGCATATTAGAATGATTTCTGAAGATCACGTGACACTGAAGACTGGAGTAATGATGCTGAAAATACAGCTTTGATCACAGAAATCAATCATATTTTAAATGTATATTAAAATAGAAAACTGTTATTTTAAATTGCAATGATATTTCACAAAATAACTGTATTTTTGATCAATAGATATAGCCATATATATATATAATATAGGCCTATATATATCATAAACTAAATTTAATTTCAGTTTGTAAAGTTTCATTATTTTTCATCTTATCTGATTTAGGTGACATTTTACAGTGCCAAACAAGTACTTCAGCATGTTCACAGCATCTCATCCCTCTCACACGAGTCCAAGCCTCCAGAAGGCCATATTCTGGACTCTGGGATGGTGAAAGCACTGGTATCTCTCCTGTCTGGTGTGTTGGAGACTCCAGCGCTCTCTTCCAGACCAGGACACCAACTCACAAACAAAGTGCTTTACACCATCACTGATTTAGTTCTGGTAAGAGAGGCATCCCTGATGCTGTATTGATATGTTATAATCACATGACATTAACGTGCCCTGCCGATATCGTTTCTGTTTGAGAAGTTGAAAATCAGCAGAATTCTTTTATGAAGTAAGTCCTTCAGATTGTCCAGATCTTAATGCATCTCATGATCAGTTCATTAGCATTATATTTGCTGAATAAAATCCAATGCTTGTTTTTGTTTTATTTAAAATTTATTTACAAAAATAGTGTTGTGCTCTAGCTCATGACACTTTAATTTGTGTATATTTTTGTTTTCGACAATTATTTGTAAGTCTTGTATTATTTCTTAATCACCAGAAAAGCTGCCACGAATACACAATTCATATCTGCCAGGTTACAACTATTTGATTAATTCTTAACCAATTTTTTATGAATGATTCTGAATACATTATTGTATGCATAATTCAGATTAAAAGGTTAGAATTGTGGCCAGTGACAGAAGAAAATGTAAACATGTAGCAGATGTTTTCTGGTACATCTGTGGGTGTCATACAAGCAAAAAGTGACAGAAAATTACATATTTAGTGTAAAAAGCTTATTCATGAACTTGTGTTTATGTAAAGTTATTTAATTAAATGTGACCCTGGACAAAAAAAGTCTTAAATAGCACCGGTAATAGCCAAAAACACATTGTATGGGTCAAAATTATTGATTTATTTTATGCCAAAAATCATTATGATATTAAGTTAAGATCATGTTTAATGAAGATGTTTTGTAAGTTTACTACCGTAAATATATTAAAACGTAATTTTTGATTAGTAATATGCATTGCTATGGACTTCATTTAGACAAATTTAAAGACAATTTTCTCAATATTTCGATTTTTTTTTGCACCTTCAGATTCCAGATTTTCAAATTTGGTCCTAACGTAACAAACCATACATCAATGGAACGCTTATATATTCAGCTTTCGGATGATGTATAAATCTCAATTTCGATAAATGTACCCGTATGACTGGTTTTGTAGTCCAGGGTCACATATTGAGTATTTGAACATATTTTTCCAATACTTGGCAGATTGTAAGTTCAGACATTTGCCTGCTTTTGTTATCGTATTTTAGTCTTATTTGAGATATTTCGCTCTTATTTTGATTTAAACAGATGCCTTCTGATATTCTGTGATATTAAACTTGTACATTTTGACCGTAGGAGTGTTTGCTGTCCAGCAGTGTCTTGCAGTACAATGTGAACACCACGTTCATGGAAGTGTTAGCCTGGAAGGATGAACGGTCTCATTCTGTGGTGAAAACATTCGGCCTCACTGTGTTCCACCTCACTGATTTTCTGGAGATGCAATTCCAGCAATGGAGCAGAAACAGCCAGCACAAGCCCTGCGTCATTACCTGGCTCACAGTGTACAGGCAGAGCCCATACCGCTGGTCCAGACACGTGCAGGTACACTAGAAATGCATGGCTGAGTTTGAAACAAAACATGTGCTTTGTCATGTGGAGCAAATTACCTTTAATTGAATGCAACATTACAGCTCAGGGGAGAGACGGCAGACATTCGGCTCTACAACTGCACCACTAGGAAGGAAATCAAAGTCCGACATCTATCCACACCAGTTACCATTGAATTTCAGAGGAAGGAGGAGACAAATGTAGATACTTTACTGCTTGATCACTAATGATGCCAACTGGTTTCCCTCTATTTGTTTACCAGGATTTGTGTTTATCTTTGTTCCAGCAGAGTCGCCACACACGGTTCACTCTTCGGCACGGTCAGGTGAACACTCATCAGTTCAACATCACGTCACAGACCCTTCAGAGAGCCCTTCAGATCACTGTGCAGTTTAACAGGCCAGCTGAACGCCCCGTTCCCATCCTGCTGCTGCTCAGGTGAAGACACCATTTCACTGAGAGTCTTCAGTGCTTTAGTCATCCTGAATATTAACTATAACATCTGTTTACAGGATGCATGAGCAGCCAAGCCCTAATCTATACAACAAACAGAAAATATATCACTGGAAAGCACAGACGGCTCACATCTTCCTCCCTCAATCCTATATGCATGGTTTGGTCAAACATTTTATATTGTGTCCATACATCCAAACATTTGGAAACATTTAAAGATACAAAAATGAAAATAAAACATGATATTAAATAATAATATAATAAGCACATTATATATACATATGCACACACACACACACACACACACACACCACACACACACACACACACACACACACACACACACACACACACACACACAAAAGATACAATAGATAGATATTTGTATGAATTTATATAGTATATGATTAATATATCGTTTATATTAATTAACACAACATATTTTAATTTATAGTATTAAAACAATATATTAAAATATAATTATATATAACTGAATTGTATATAAATATAATTTTTTATCATGAAATATGAACCTCATTTTTTATCATCATCTTTAAGATTTCAAATATGACTAATAATTGATAGATATAAAATAAAGATAGATAGATATTTAAATGAATTTATATATAATATATAATTATATATATTTTATATTAATTAACATAACATATTTTAATCGATAGTGTTAATACAATATATTTGTTAATATTTAAATATAAATATATATCATTGAATTATATTTAAATGTCATTTTTTATAATGAAATATGAACTTCATTATTTTTTTATCATCTCATCATCATCATCTTTAAGATTTTATTTTTTGGTCCTAACAATTATATAATAATTATACATCATTTTACATATTAACCCAAAAAGGTATAGGCTGAAGCCTTAGCTTATTTTACCAAAATTATTGATATGATAATGATATGCATCACTCCCATGAATAAATTTAATCTGTGCAAAAGATACCAAAATAACAGTTACTTAAGACAACATTTCTTAGGACCTTTATGCACAGCTGAAAATGACATATTTTATACATTTATATATTTTTTTCACATATTTCATATTCAATTTGTTTATTTTGAGTACTATATATTTGTTCATCATGTTATTTTTAAATTTGCATAGTGAACTTCTCACACTATTTTACAATGCTTTATCTCCAGCTGCTGGTTCTGTGTACCTGAGGCTTCTCAATGCAGACTATAATAAAAGCCCTTGCAACAAGTACATGGCCAGAGCTGTGAACTACACACTTCACATTGAGTCTGTGGAGTGTTTGTCCTGGGATGGGGTGAAAGAGTGGACGCCCAGTGGCTGTTTTTCTCATGGCGGGGTTTCCACAGACAAGATCTACTGCAGGTACAGATTACAATACATGCTCCACCTAGTGGTAAAAAAAACAGCAACTAATCTTTAATCTTGTATAGTTACCTCAAATGTTTTAGTAATTGCTTCAGGGTCTTTGAAATTAATTCTTAATAGTGTTGCTTAATATCAATTACCGTGTCAATCATTTGCTCTGCAGGCCAATATTGTCTGACACCATGCACTAAAATTGTGTTTGATGGGTTTTGTCCTTTTTTCAGTTGCAACCACCTGGCATCATTTGCAGTATCACATGAGAACATCATAAGCAGCTACAACTCTGCAGATGTTTCGCAGTTTATCCAGTACACCTGCAATGCCTCGCACATTTATCAGATCTGAATATGGTTGTTTTCCAACGCACACTTACAGATATTTTCTTCTTGTCTCGCAGCTCCGAAACCAACTACACACTGATGATTTTTTCAGTAGTATTCCTGGCTCTCTATGTGGTGGTGTTGGTCATCTGTAGGAAGGCTGATGTTTCCATACAGAAAGCTACAGGCTCATTTCTGCTTCCAGAAAACAATCCCTCAGATCGGTTCCTCTATGCTGTCACCATAGACACAGGATTCAGATCTAGAACCAGAATGACAGCAAAGGTATTAATCATTGTCACGGGTTATGAGAATGAAAGTGAAATCATTATGAGAGACAATTGCTGCATGAATTTCTGAATCTTTGTTGAATATTGGCAGGTCCATATTGTTCTGTATGGAGATAAATGTATCTCTCAAACCAGGGAACTCAGCAGCTCTGACTCCAAACTCTTTACATGCAACTCAAGGAATACCTTTATTCTGAGGTACAGTAAATGCTCATTTCACACATTTATCATTTTTGAAACTGTTAAGATTTGTTATATTTTAAACCATAATGTCTCATAGTTTAACCTTTATTATTCAGTTCCCCAGAGAGTCTGGGCCGAGTATGGAAGGTGCTTCTTTGGCATGATAATGGAGGTTCATCTCCCAGCTGGTATCTGAGCCATGTGGTGGTCAAAGACCTGGTGCAGGGGTCCTGCTGGTTCTTCCTGGGCCAGTGCTGGCTGGCAGTGGATGAGGGAGATGGAAGGGTGGAGAGGAGTTTAGTTGCTTCTGAATGCAGCTTGACATTTAAACAGGTGAACCCTTATGTTGTTAGTGATATCAGGTTAAATATGACCGTAGATTTGTGTCTGTGCAGTTTGTTTAAAGGGATAGTTCACCCAAAAATAACAATTCTGTCATCATTTACTCACCCTCATGTTATTCCAAACCTGTATGCATTTAATTCTTCTGCTGAACACAGAAAATATTACATTTTGCTGACTTCCTTTGTATTTTTTTGTCAGTCAGTGGGAACTGAATCTTTAGTTAAATGTGTGTGTGTGTGTGTGTGTGTGTGTGTGTGTGTGTGTGTGTGTGTGTGTGTGTGTGTGTGTGTGCAGAACAAAAAAGTCACCATGTGTATGTGTGTGGTGTGTGGTGTGTGTGTGTGACAAAGACAACAGTGCTCAATTTTAATTTAAAATGTATTTAAATAACACTCTTTAAAGATGTGTTTTTCATTATTTGTTACAACAAATTTTTGTTTATCCATTCAATAATAATTTCTGTCATTTTTAGTTAATTTTCTTAATGTTTCACCTTACAATTGCAAATAAATAACACAGTTGTTTCATATACAATTTATTTTGGGTTACATATTTGCTTACCACTTATTTTGTTACAACGACATTTTTGTTTATTTATCCATTTAATAACAATTTCTGCCATTTTTAATAGGCTGAAATTTTGGCACTATTTTTTCAACTTAAATATTTATATCTTATTATTTATCTTATTATATATTATATCTATTATATAAAGATATCTTTAAGGCAGCAATTAAACTGTCAGAAAATTGAGATTTGACATCATTACATTTTTTAAATATATTAAAATAGAGCTATTTTAAATTGTAATAATATTTAAAAATATTTATTTATTTATATTTTTATATCTATATTTTAATGTATTTTGATCATGTAAAAACAGCAGCTGCTGTTGCCTTCTTCTTCTTCTTCTATTTCTTTGTTATATTCTTAAAATATATTAAGGTACAAAAAACTTTAGAGGTTTAAACAGGTTTAAAGGATTTAATTGCATTCCCTGCTGGCCTGCTCAATACAAAAACACAAATATTAATGAATGACATAATTTGTCTTCTTTGAATATGTCTGTTATACACTTGAACACAAACATCTTGTGTTTTTCCTTCTATGTATCTGGGAAAGTTCCTGTATTTGAAACTCACAGAATACCTGGAGGACTTTCACCCGTGGCTGTCTGTGTACAGCCGTCCGTCTCTTAGCTCTCACACACACACTCAGCGCTGGAGTGTGTGTCTGCTGCTCCTGCAGGGCTACATGTGTGTCAGCGCAGCGCTTGTGAATCTTTTGGAAGAACAGGTGTTCAACACAGAAATCAATACATGTCAACAAATACTGTGTGGGTTTGTTGCTTTTACTTTCTTTTCACAATATTGAGACATGTCTTTGTTGTCGAATGGGCAGTGTTTCGTGGAGATGGGGCTTATTGATGTTTCGCCGGTTTCCATGGTAACAGGCCTGTGCAGTGCTCTGGCTGTGCTGCCGGTGGGGGGTCTGGTGTCCCTGGTGTTTCGTGTCAGTAAGGTCAGAATTCCCAGCTGCTGCCTGAAATTGTCCCTCGGTTTCTTCTCGCGACACAGTTAAACGATAGATCTGCTGCGTGCATTCATTCAGACAATTTGTATTTATTATGTATGATATATTTAGTTATTGTGCGTATATGTTACTGTTATTTGATCTGTTTTAGACCACATCCAGTAGTGTGTCTGGAGAGCCGTACAAGGTCAAGGTGCCTGATGTCTACTCTGTAGAAGGCATGTTTTTATGCATTTTCCTCTTTTGTTATCATGTGTCAGTCTACTCATTATTCAAAACACTTTTATTGGTTTGTCTGTTTCACGGATCACCATGATGCACTTCTGATAAACGACTGTTTCCCAATGGACTCGTGGATCATGGAAAACAGATTACACGGTATAATGTACAGATCAGTTAATCATGCTTCCTTTATATGCTCATTTAAATAATCTTGACATTGGAATGATTTTAGGCCACATTACTAAAGACAGTGCAAATGGTGTGTTGCTCAGGATCGGAAAACCTCAGATTCAGTGTCTGTGTCAAAACTGCAAGCGGATCCTGATGCCATCTTAGAGATCGTAGAAGACGTCAACAGCAGATCACATGACAAATGCAAAAGGAATACGTCTGATCTGAAATCTCACACCTCTGCAGGTTTGTAAACTCATTAGTTAAAAATGACATTACAATTATTTTATAGTAAAAATGATATATGGTTATGTATTTATGTTTTTTAAAGCAATTATAATTATTAAAAAATATATTTGTTTCATTTTTTATTTAGTTATAACAATATATTTGTTTAAATTAAGTTTGTGGTCAGTAAGATTTTCATTTAAAGAAATAGACATTAACAGTAAAGGCATTAATAATGTTACAGCTGTCCCAATTTCCACAAAAATATAAAGCTGTTGTTTTTTACTTTTAAATGTTTCTTGAGCTCATAGTCAGCAAATTAGAATGATTTCTGAAGGATCATGTTACACTGAAGACCAGACTTATGGAATAAATTACATTTTTCTATACATTAAAATAGAAAACTGTCATTTTAAATTTTAATAGCATTGCACAATACTGCTTTTACTGTATTTTGATCAAATAAATGCAGTCTTAATGAGCATAAGATACTTCAGTATCGCTTTACAGCAAGCTTCCATTTAACTTAATCACTAAAGAATAACTAAGAATGAAAAATACTTCTAAATTATTTATAAATCATAAATACAATTATAAATTACTAAAATAATTTTTTTTTATGTGTTCATATTATTTAATGGACCTGAGCTAACATGAACTGACAATGAACAGTTGGATATTTCTTAACTAACATTAATAAAAATAATAAATATTGTAACAATTGTATTACTCATTCTTATACAAATGGGACCTTTTTGTAAAGTGTTACAGAGACTGGCATGTTAAAAACCTTACCGATCCTAAGCTTTTGCACTGTAGTGTAAAGGATCATTTATGAACATTTTTTGTAAATCTCTTTACTCTATTCTATGTCTTGTTGTCAGGCATCCTAGAGAACCGGCAGGTTTGTGGAGGTAGAATCCGAGGTCTTCAATCCTGGTGTTATTATGTGGGCTGGAGCCTCTGCTTGTCTCTTTCTCTTACGTGCTTCATCATCACAGGAACTCTTGGAGTAAAGCGAGTGATCTTTTGTTATATTCCATTGCAGCTTGAATATTACTCAGGCACAATACTTGTATCCCAAATATATGAAAATTAGGATTTAAATTTGTACAGGTTCAACAAAACAAAGACTCTTCTTTGGACTCATTCTGTGTTCTTTTCTCTTGTCTGCTGTGGGTTTGTACTGCATCCAGCAATGGTAAATCATCTTGATCCCGCACACAGATCTGTTTATGGTTTCAATTTAATATTTGGCACACATTTCCTGAATCTTAATTTCCTAATTCCTAATTTTATTTCCTCATACAGATACTCATAACTGCAATCACAGTGTCTCTGCTGCTTCGAAATAAGCCAGACTGGTTCCACAGTCTAAGTGTAAAAGAGCCTGTCACTGAATTATTGAGACACAGGAACCAAACATTTGAGAATGTCTTTGTTAGCAAATACCAGCAGTCCCATTTTGAAAAGGTAAAACAAAGACAAGTCATGTCACTCGGCGGCCATCTTTGAAACACCTCTCGGGCATCCAAGTGCAGCTCCTATCACTTTGTATGGGGAAACATTAAATTCTCCAAAACTGTTCACTAAGCTTACGATTAAATTTCATAATTTGAAATCACCAATGAAATCGGACAACAACTGTGTCTTAAATGTTGCTTCTTTTGCTTAAATAGCGTAAAAAACGCGTATTCCTCAGGCTAGACCAGCCAGTGCGCATGCGCAGTCCTAGCGCACGTCTCAGAATGCTGACTGTTTCTATAGCAACCGGGACTTCTAATGGCAGTGACGCGCTGACTTTACTGATTAGCGATTGGCTCTTTTATTCAGAAGGCGGGGCTTCCTGCGATCGAGCGGCCATATTAAGCGTTTAATTTTTCCCC
Source organism: Ptychobarbus kaznakovi (assembly GCA_027422405.1). NCBI lineage: Eukaryota > Metazoa > Chordata > Actinopteri > Cypriniformes > Cyprinidae > Ptychobarbus > Ptychobarbus kaznakovi. The sequence goes on along the minus strand of CM049814.1, from coordinate 10,444,465 downwards.
ATTCAAAACTATACGAGTGAGATGTCTTGTATATTCTATAGTCTTTGGGTAAAATCATTTCTATCACAGTAAGACATCTACATCAGAGAAGTTAAGATTGTAGAATAAAACCTGAAATGACTGTTTGCATCTATTCTGTATGATGTTGATGTGCAGGCGCTCGCTGCCCGTCAGAGAGCCAGGTATTTGCGTCTGGTGCGGCCACCAAATTCAAGAGAGTTGAAGTACGTGAGAGCCCAGATGAAGAAACAGACTCTCCTTCACAAAACCGCAAGGTCTTGTTATTTGACCAGCCTCAATTGTTGTGTTTTCTTATAACCTTTCACATTCGACTCTCAAAATTACACTTTTGCTTCAACAGGGATTTGACGTTTCACCTAATCATGCTATTGACAGTTCTGTTCGTGGCCTGTGGAAAGTCTGACAATGACTACAAGTACCAGTTGAATCAAGCTATCAAATCCCATTTCACAAAGTAAACACCAGACATTCTCAAATAACTGAAATTATATTATTACTACACTTGCTAACAATATATTTTTATAAACAGGAGTCCGCAAAATTCATTTCACTCCATCCAAAAACATGACGATTGGTGGAACTGGACAACAACCACTTTTCTTGAGAGACTATATGACAGTGCCATCTGCCATGATAAAAGAGTAGAAAATGAAGTACATTTTTAACGATTTAGTTGAAATCTGTTGCTATTTTAAACGACATTTAAGTGGCTTTGCAAAGAATACTGCTTACTATGTGTTGCTTTAACAGACAGGAGATTTCAGCGGTCCTTTTTCTCTTATCGGGAGTCCAGTCATTAGAAAGATCAAGAACACATATAACTCATCATGCCAGGTAAATCAACACTGACTGTTCTAGAGTAAAAAAAAAATATTATTGTGAAGACACACAACACTTTTGACAGGCAAATGTTTCTTTTCTCAATGCACAGATCTTGAATTTGTTGGGCAAGAACAATATTAAATGCTCTAATAACCAGTCTTTGGTAAAGAGACACTCACTTTGTGGGAAACTTGGGTGTTATGAGGGAGAAAGTGTGAGTGTGAGCCTTGGAAAAACAAGGTCAGATAAACAGCTGATTAATCTGATATTTCCAGTATTATGTATCTTATATTATGTGCAATATATAAAGAACATGTGTTGCACTACTTAGGTCCAAAGCAATCAAGTCAATTAAAAAGCTTCTGGATACTGGCTGGATGACTCCTTTCACCCAGATTGTGATGGTTCAGTTGATCCTGTACAATGGGCCCAGTAACCTCTTCACGGCAGTCACTATACTAGCAGAGCAAACCTCAACAGGAGCTCTGATGGCCTCAGCAAGCATACAGTCCACTAGACTCTACCATGTCCCAGCTGCCCTTGACTACAGTGTAATGACCTGTGAGGTGAGCATCTTATTACAGTCCAGACACATGTAGCACAGTAGCTGACCTGATAACATTAAAGGGATAGTTAACCCAAAAATGACAATTCTGTCATCATTTACTCACCCTCATGTTGTTCCAAACCTGTATGCGTTTCTTTCATCTGTTGAACACAAAGATAATGTGATGAATGGTGATAACCAAACAGTTGACGTAGCGATTGACTTCCAGAGTATTTTTTTCCATACTGTAGAAGTCAATGTTTGGTTCAAGCATCAAATATTTTTTATTTATTGCATCTATATTTATTTACATATGTTTAAATGTATTATATTGTAAATATATTTAACTTGTTTCCCCCGTGTCTTTTTACTTCTAGCTTCTTTTTCTTTTATTCATCCTGCTTCATATGTATCGGCAAATATATGTTATGACTCAAAGAGAATGGCTTTACTGGAGAAACCTTTGGAGCTGGCTTGAGGTGACGTTACACTCTTTCTAGACATACATGCTTACATTGGACAATCTACACTGTAAATGTAATCTGCTTTACTGTATTTTACATGATTTAAATGATTATTTGTACACAGGTGACAGTGTTCATCTGCAGTCTTTTGCGGTTTATCTGCTCTGTGTACATCGTTGTGCTAAAAACGGAGATGATTGATTTCCTGCAGAAGGAGGATTTTGAATTAACTGTTGATCTAAGCCCCATCTTCTTTTGTGAGCAGGTAGGACAAGGAAGTTTAATTCATTATGACATTACCTATATTGGATTTTCTATCATCCCCCATATATAAAAATGCCATAACATGACTCAATTGCAGATTAACATTTCAGGAGCGCAGCATGGTCATATAGCTCAAGTGAACAAATTTGTTCAGACTTCCCGCCTGCTTTCTGAATTGAAAAACATGAACATATTTCATTCACAGCTTTCACAATCTCTCCTTGGAGTTGTGGTTCATTTGCTTCTACTGAAATGTGTGTCCTTACTACGGCTAAACAAAGCAATGGCAGCAGCTGTATCTACTTGGAAGCTGATCTTCTCCAACCTGCTTTGGTTACTGGTAGGATATTGATTTACATAACACAATATGTTGAAATCGGCTCACCCTATTAATGTAACCAAAGGCTACTTCCATTAAATTACTAATCTTTATTTCTATTTAGGCACCTGGTGTTATTGTTGCAGTGGCTCTCTCTGGTCTCCGCAACTTGATCTTTCATTCATTCCCATTTACCAGTATCACTAGATCTGCTCATTTGCTCTTCACTCGTTTCTTTTGCATGAGCCACTTTGGTGACATTTACCTCCAATCCCAAGTCCCATCAACAATTTATTTTGGAGCTATATTCTGCACTATGATTCCATTTAAGGCTACGGTATGTATTGGAATATCATAATATTGATGATACACAGTGTATATTTGAGTGCAGTTATATCTCATATATAGAAAAAAGTGTAACTTTTATTAATTAAAAAGAGGTAACTGGTTGCCATGATTCTGTTTTGATACTTTTTTCCCAGGTAATTGCCACTCTTACCTTTTTTGTGAAACAAACAAAGAAAACTAAAAAAAGCAAACATTTACTGACTGTCTTTGAGCTGATCTCTTATGTCAAAGACAAGGCTTTACTCATTATTGGCAAAGCCAGTCACAAGTCAACTGACCATCATGTCCACGCTAATGTAAGCAGTCTTTAATCATTAAGACAGATTAATTATAGAAATACTCTTGACTGCATCATTTTTACTCATTTAAGGATAAATCTGCTTTTGTTTTCACAGAGGTTTTGCTTGGAAGAGTTTCGAGGATCTTATGGATGAACTGTTGTTTCATCTCTGCACTATGTCAGACAGTCTCCACAACACCCTGCCAGCAAAAGAAAATCTATCTGAAACCCAGAGTAATTTCTCTGTGCCGCTTTCTGGGCGTGTTTATAGCTCAGACTCAGAGGTGATTGTTTCACTTTTGCACAGAATTCAAATTATTCAAGCTGTATTTTACAAGCACATATTTATGCAACTTATGCAGGTAGTTTGTTATATTTATACAGTATTAGTAATGTGTCTGAATAATGTGTCAGTATTAGTAATGATGTCTGAAGCACCAGCTATAAAAGTGAAATAGGTTATTTAATACAATTTATATTATATTAAAGGATTAGTTCACCCAAAATGAGAATTTGTTTGAAAATGTTCTCATCCAAGATGCAGTTCAGTTTCTTTCTTCATCAGAACAGATTTGGAGTAATTTAGCATTACATCACTAGCTCACCAATGGATCCTCTGCAGTGAATGGGTGCCGTCAGAACGAGTGTCCAAACAGCTGATAAAAACATCACAATAATCCATAAGTAAACCATATGACTCAAGTCTATCAATTAATGTCTTGAGAAGTGAAAAAATCTATCATCAAGGCATTTTAACTTTTAGCTGTTGCTGCTGGCAAATTTTTTTCAAAATCTGATCAGATGAAGAATAATAATAATGAAAAAATAATTACATCTTGGATGACCCGAATGTGAGTACATATTCAACAAACGTTTATTTTTGGGTAAACTATTCTTTTAATGTGTATTATTTTTCTTAAATGTTAAAAAAATATATTTTATATTTATTTGCATTAAATATATATAATTGCACCGATTGCATATACTTGTTTTGTATAGAGTGTAATTTTTGATGGACTGGAGAAGAAACACACACCTGGATATCAGCAGTGCCTCATATAGGGAAAACACTCACAGGTAGACTTGTTTTCTATGTCAAATTCCAAATACAGCAGAGTTGATATGCAATATTTATGAATGTCAAAGTCTATCAATGTGCTAATTGTTTCAATTAAAGATCACCATTTGAACACAGAACGTCTCAGTACTTACAAGGCAGTGGAAGAACGCAGGAGGAGAGTTTTTCAAGAGGGCCGAGGAATTTCAGAAACTGCCTCAAAGATCCAATCAGAGAGTCAGAAGAGACTGGACAGGCCCAACGTCTTTATTCAAGCAAGCAGACACATTGTGCACCAGCTGAATGGAAGGACAAAGTGTACATGAAATCATCAATACTGCCTGATCCAAGCAGGTTGGCAGATGAGCATAGTTTTGCCTCTCAAAAGCTGAGAGGGCACACTCTTCTAACCTCATCAACTTGCAAAGTGAACATGGGTCATCATACAGCACATGGCAAGCGAGCTGGAGAGTCATATGTGTCTTCCATTGAGTGAATGGTCAATGCTGTACAAGGGAAAACAATTATTTAAGGGTTAATTTTACAATGCATGTATTACAAGAAAAAATAGCTGTTTAGATTTACTGTTTCATTCCAGAATAGAATTAGCATTTTCAAGCCATATTCCATCTGGTGTTGCTTTAAAAACCTATAATGTTTAATCTGATTACATACCTCAAACGTGATATTTGATTTGCATGAAGTTGTTAAAATACTAAGAGGACATGTCTTAATAACATGCTTGACAAATTGGACTGATTTTTAAATATAGCAATTTCAAAATTCACATTTGGGGTATTATTTGCGTTTGTGTGAAAATGTATGAGGGTGGCCCCTTCTGTTATTTTGCAATGAAAAATTAAACATTCCTTTGCCAGAAACCAATTTTAATAAATTAAACTTTTATATACTACAGCTTTTTCCTCATTTTACCCATGCTGTCATAACGCATGTACGTGTGAATTTCATATCTTAACCTATTAACAACTGAGAACGTCAATCTTTAAAGCATTAAAGCAATAACTTTTCTCCTAGTTACACTTCCTGGATGTCGTCTTATCTTTTCACTAATCGCCCAATCAGCTTGCAGCCTACGACATGCCACCCAATTGTGGTTTTGAACGTGCATGAACTGCGGACTTGAGTGGCGATCGATGATTGGCCGAGTCCTTGTTCTACCAGCCAATCAGAGCGTGGCAAGTCAGTCAAGTTCAAGTAAAGGAGTGGGGGAGCGAAGTAAGAAAAAAGCATTTGAGAAAAATGCGTGGCTTGTGATGAGCTGAGCCAAAGCATTTCATGCAAACGTTATAACTATCACAGTATTTGTTACTTTGATTACCGGTAGCAGTGTATGCGTCTCGGTTTAACCCATTAAGCTAACTAAAGGAGGCGTGAGTATTACAGATCATGAAGAAGATAACCCTTCTATTGATTGTGCTGCTTGGAGTGACACACTTCATATTGCCAAGCCGATGCGAAGAAGATGCCAAAGATGGTAAGATATATATTGCAGGTTGTTGATATCTAACATTCTTGTGTGTTTTGGGGTATTCAGACCCGTTGCAGTTGCTAAGTAGCTTGATGTTTTGTTTAGGGCAATACTACATGTTAGACTGTGTTGTGGAGACACGACATTTTTGTTGCACTACAACAAAGACTTATTAATATAAAAAAACAGGAAATATATCTTGATTTAGCTTGATGCATTTCATATTTCTTACCCATAACATTTTAGATTCAGCAGAAGATCTTGGAGAGGAAGATGATGATGATGATGATACTGATGGCACTGAAGTAAAGGAGGAGAATGGGGTGCTTGTCCTGACAGATGAAAACTTTGAAACCTTCATAGAGGGCAAAGACACCGTACTGGTGGAGTTCTACGCACCATGGTAAGGTTTGCTTGCTCTACATCCGTAGGAGACACGTCATTGACTGTCAGAGATCTTGCTCATGCAAATATTACACTTTTTCAGGTGTGGCCACTGCAAACAGTTCGCTCCAGAGTATGAGAAGATCGCTCAGACGCTAAAGGAGAACGACCCACCGATTCCCGTGGCAAAGGTTGATGCTACTAAGTCTGGTGGTCTGGGCAGTAGATTTGAAGTTTCTGGATATCCCACCATCAAAATACTTAAAAAGGGGGAGCCGGTGGACTATGATGGGGACAGAAATGAGCGTGGTGAGTGCATTTAATAAAAAAAATTTTGTAAGAACTTTAATCAGATTGCTGTGCTTTTGAAACAAGAGCTCATAAGTTTCCTTCCTGATGCATTGTTGATCAAGCTTGGTTTTAACTTTCATTTTTTCAGCCATTGTGGAACGAGTTAAAGAAGTTGCTCAACCAGATTGGAAACCTCCTCCGGAGGCCACCCTTGTCTTGACTAAGGATAATTTTGATGATGTGGTGAACAATGCAGACATTATTCTGGTGGAGTTCTATGCACCCTGGTTTGTATATTTAGATTCCTGTGCAGCTTATTTATGAACTCATGATGTAACATCTTTGCACTGTGAAGCATCAGTGTGTCTTTTTGAGAGTCGTGTGTTTTAATTCAAACAGGTGTGGCCACTGTAAGACACTTGCACCGGAGTATGAGAAGGCTGCTAAGGAGCTCAGCAATCGCACACCTCCTATTCCTCTGGCTAAAGTTGATGGCACTGCAGAGAGTGATTTAGCAACGCGGTTTGGTGTTTCTGGTTACCCAACTCTCAAAATCTTCAGAAAGGGCAAGGATTTTGACTACAATGGACCACGTGAGAAGTTTGGTAAGTCCAGCACCCATCATCTTGGTTACAGATTGATTTGGAGGCGTTGGACATTAAGAATTACAATCTCTTCATTCTTTTTCCTCTAGGTATTGTTGATTACATGTCAAACCAGGCTGGTCCTCCATCGAAACAGGTGCAGACTCTTAAACAGGTTCAGGAGCTCGTCAGAGATGGCGATGATTCTGTGATTGTAGGTGTTTTCTCCAGTGAAGAAGATGCAGCTTATGAGATCTATCAAGAAGCATGTGTGTATTATCCTCTCTGGAAGTTCTTCTCAAATGCATTAGATCTGAAAGTTTTCTTTTTTTTTAATCTAACAACTTGTTCTCTCTTCCTGCAGGTAATTCTCTAAGAGAAGACTACAGATTTATGCATACGTTCAATAATGAAGTCGCAAAATTCCTCAAGGCTTCACCTGGACAAGCCGTCATGCTCCAGCCAGAGAAGTTTAGGTCTAAATATGAGCCAGCATCTCATTCACTAACAATTACAGTAAGTTCTGGTTCTTTATTGTTTGTGTGAGATCTTTGCAAACCAAGCATGACACTGTTAAGGTGTGGTAACATCAGAGAAATTTCGGCAAACTTTTGCGGTCAAAAAAGTCCAATGTCAGTAGTGAAGTGGTGTATGAAGCACTGCTCATATAGTAGTTTAACATTAGATGCGTCAAATTTGAGTCAGTTTTCCTGAACGATTTTCCTTGTTTTTCCTAAAGGACTCCACACCTGCTTCAGAAGTTCAAGAATTCTTCAAGAAACACGTACTACCTTTGGTTGGGCACCGAAAGCAGAGCAACGATGCAAAGAGATACACCACACGACCTCTTGTGGTTGTTTATTATGGAGTAGACTTCAGTTTTGATTACAGAGTTGGTATGTGTCTAAGCCGTGGCTGTTGCAGCGCTTTGAAACTCTAAAAGGAATTAAGATAATGCCTGTAGCTCACGATGCAAATGCTTTTGTTCACTACTGACAATTTATCATTTCCACCCAGCCACACAGTTTTGGAGGAGCAAAGTGCTTGAAGTAGCAAAGGACTTTCCGGAGTACACATTTGCTATCGTGGATGAGGAAGACTATGCTGATGAATTGAAGAGTCTTGGACTCAGTGAAAGTGGGGAGGAGGTGAATGTTGGCATTCTCGGTGAGGGAGGAAAAAAGTATGCCATGGAGCCAGAGGAGTTTGACTCTGATGTGCTCCGAAGCTTTGTCATGGCCTTCAAAAAAGGTAAGGTATTGGTGTGTTATGCATGTTATGTATTCCTTATAAAATGAACATGATTTCTCTTAATACTTCTTAATCAGAAGTGATTATTACAATGAGTTTAAGCCAGTGTTGTAAGAAATGTTCTTCGAGGAATGCAAATGTAAGACTAACAGCTTTGTATGGGTGTAGAGGGAGGACTACTTATGTCACTACATTAAAATAAGTGACCACATCCTTTTCTTATCTGACAGGTAAGCTGAAACCTATTGTAAAGTCTCAGCCTATTCCCAAGAACAACAAAGGACCGGTGACGGTTGTGGTGGGCAAGACTTTTGATGACATTGTGATGGATACAAAGAAAGACGTCCTTATCGAGTTTTATGCACCATGGTGTGGCCACTGTAAAAAGCTGGAGCCAGATTATATAGCTCTCGGAAAGAAATACAAGAATGAGAAGAATCTTGTCATTGCCAAAATGGATGCCACTGCTAATGATGTGCCTTATGACAGTTATAAAACAGAAGGTTTCCCTACGATCTACTTTGCTCCCAGCAGCAACAAGCAGAACCCAGTCAAATTTGAAGGTGGCAAAAGGGACGTGGAGGAATTTAGCAAATTTGTGGAAAAACATGCCACAAAATTATCACAGAAAAAAGATGAGCTCTAAGAGATTTAGAAAAAAACATGAACTTTATATAGATGCAGTTCCCCGAAAATGGAGGTATTCTGGAGGGCTTGGTGACCTTCAGATAAGAAAATGTTTTGATTGTTTTTGTACTTTTTTTGTTTCTGGGATCATTCAAAACCAAGCACTGTTTATTAGGTGTATTTCTCCCAAGTCTTTTAAATAAAGAAAAACACAAATAGAGTGGTTGTCATAAGTTCCTGTTTACTTATCTCAACAGGTTAAATAGGCTTTAAATCAAACCTTTATTACAAATGTAAAAAAATGTATTGCAATAATTTTTCAAAGAACACTTGAGAAATCTGAAGTGTTTAGGCTTCACTGAATCTGTTCTATTTGTTCACGATTCTAATAATTAACCTAAACTCGATAAGCTGATAGTAAAATTTAGATGTATCCGATGATTTAAAAAATGGGGCTAAAAGTATGCTTCATTATTAGTATAAGTTTAATTTAACCGTAAAACGTGCGTCAAATACGTGACGGTTTTATCAATAGATTTATAGCGTTTTTATTTGAACGTTAACTATTAAAGCAGCAATATTTGACTGTTTTTTTGGGACGGTTTAGATACAACTGCCATGCTGTGAGGTCGAGGACCTGATGACGTAGGAGTCTGAATCATTTTTCGAACACTTCGAAAGAACCGACTCGCGGAAATGATCCGGATTGCCCACCACTATTGTACGCAGATGGGTGGTACTTAATGAACCGAGTGACCTAAGTCCAAACAGGCCATAGTTCAATGCTAGAATTACATGTTGACTGTATTGACTTACTGGCGGTGTGTAACTGTTTTCTCACAGTAATTACCACAACTGCAGCATGTTTTTCATTCTGTCTGTAATGTTACTAAAAAAAGTAACGTCAACAAGAGCTTAAATATTTGCATTATACTGTATCGCTAACACATTAACAACTGCTGCTCTTCGCTGACATAATTCACGGCAACGATAGAAACCTAAAGACTACCAATAGCATACTGCGCGCCGGTTTTAAAGTTATACAAAACTGTATTCGTTCAAAATCAAGAACAAAGAGAACTTCACATCTCCCCCACCGCAGTCACGCATCCGATTCGCCCAGTCACCGATAGGATCTATCCAATCAAAAATCGCAACATTGAGCAGCTCGAACATGGCTTGTTCTGATTGGCTGATCTGTTTGGCGCTCGTTGATTCTGCAGTGCGCGAGGTGGGCGGCGAATTCTGAGTATAAACGACAGACTGAGCGGGGTTTGAATACTTCCAGAAACGGAAATATTACAAATTTACATACATTTCAACTTTATTTCAATTCGCCTACAGTCTGAGGCAGTTAGGAGAGAGAAACAAGTCTGGCCAAACAGATATTTGAAGAACTAAAGACGAAGTTAAGCGCCTGTCTTTTGTTTATCGAGGCTCGCCGGTAACGCGGACGCGCGGAGGTGAAAGGACCCTCTACCGCGAGCTAACGTTAGCTGAGTTAGCTAGCTCACTTAACCGATCATCTTCACTTAGGGACGGCTGACCGAAAAGTCGTTTGTTTGGATGTGGACAGGTCTCCTCCTTCAGGTAGGCACTAGAAGAAGACACCAAAGAGACAGTTGTCTGAGTGTTTTAGTGAAACCACATTTACTTTCTGATAAAGACAGCCCAGCTAACCAACCATTTGGCGACTAACTTTAAATTGATACACTGTAAAGACCGCAGTCATGTTAGATTATAGACCGTTTACTAGTCATATGGTTCGTGTTCTACCCTACTGTTTAACCATAACGAAGTTTAAAGGATAATTCAACAAAAAAACGATAAATCTGTAATTTACAAGCCCTCATGCTGCTCCAAACCTCTATGACTTAACTTACTTCCGTGAAAGGAAACAAAGGGGATGATAGAAATGACAGTCTCAGTCACCATTCACTTTCATTGTATTAGAAAAAGATGCATTGTATGTCAATAGGGACTGACATTCTGCTTAACATCTCCCTATGTGTCAGAAGAAAAAAAGTCAGGTTTAGAGAACCATGAGCTTGAGTAAATGTTGACAGTTTTCATTTTTTGTTGAGTCTTTTTAGCATCTCAGTTGTCAGCCTGTTATTAGTTCTATAGTGTTTATTTCTTAATTGTCATTTCAAGACTTGCTGATTTTGTGAAGTTGTGCTAGTAAACATGAGTAAACGTGTTATAAGGTTTTGTTTCAGCTTTCAGTTGCTTGAATGTGTGTGTTAGTCCAGGAGGGGCGCCAATGAGCTCATACACCTGTCATATCTTCACCAGGGGTAACATAAATCCCAGATTTGGGAATAAAAGTGTTCTTAATGTAGTTGCAGACATTTACATTTGGGTCATATAACGTTTAATCGTGGATCAAAGGGGAAAATAATTTTCTTCTGCCTCTTAATTGTTCCGTTTTCTCATGGTACTACATTTAGATTGAGTATGTGAGTTTGTGGTGTTGCTGAGATGACTGGGAGAACTTGTAGGAGGGGAAACCGTGAACTTACAAGTGACACTTTGTCACTGTCTCAGCTGCTCGGTTACATATTCAGCCTACGTAGTCGCAGCATGTTATATAATCTCTACAGGATTTGAGTTAGCTTTTACATTCTAGAGGTTCCCAGAGCAAAGTCTTGTTGCTCTTTCATAGCTGAAGAGTTAAAGAGGCTCTTTCTTTTACTTTTGGGATTTTCCAGTTAAGTTTATAAAATGAGGAGAATTAAATTAGGAGTCACTAATAATACTACTGATATATGGTTAGAGTACAGAACTATAAATGTTTTGGTTCAGCATATTTTAGGCCTATATAATTTCTGCTTTTAAGAATTTGATGAGAAATCTTCATTTGAAATCTGCATTGAAAAACAAGACACAAATACTCTGGAAGGGTCACTTTTTTGCAGTGAGTCAGTTTAATCAGAAGGTACAGTAAAAGGTTGTTCCATGTTCTTTAATTGGTCTAAAAAGGTCTTAAAAAGTCTAAACCTTCATAAAACCTGCAGAAACCCAAAAACATAGACCTTACATGTAATTACTTTTAAGCCATCTGGCAAGATAAATAATCAATCACTTAATGCATAGGAAAACTATGATTTAACTGGTATACATGTGTATATGTAGTTTTTGGATAAAACTATATGTTTTATCCAAAAAGAAAAACCAAACCACTTAACCTCCATGTTGTATGTTTCTGTAGTCTATAATGAAATCTAAAGCCATATACTGTATGTGCATAGGTAAGCCATGGGATTGACTGGGAAGAAATCGGAGAAGGGTCCTGTTTGCTGGAGGCGGAGAGTGAAGTCTGAGTACATGCGACTGCGGCAGCTCAAACGTTTCAGGAGGGCAGACGAGGTCAAGGTGATCCATGGGCTAATACAGCAGACATTAAGCTGCTCGTATAGAGTTTGGTGTTGGTCAGGCTTTTATGTATCCCGTGATATGGACCGTGCAAATGCACTGTTGTTATGTATAACACTGTTTCCACAAATTATAAAAAGAGTCATAAGAACAACCATGTTGCCAGCCTGTCTATAGGATGGTGTCATGCTGAAATGTGTTTTCTTAATGTACAGAGCATGTTCAGCTCCAACAGACAGAAGATATTGGAGCGTACAGACATATTGAACCAGGAATGGAAACCGAGACGGATACAGCCTGTTCATATTATGACTCCTGTGAGCTCCTTGCGAGGGACTAGAGAGGTTAGAACAAATCCCCTTAATTCAGATTCTCCTAAAGTGCATGTTTAATGCCATCCATGCTTTTGTAATTTTCCTCAATTTAATTGATTATTTTGATCTCTCTCATTTCTATTTGCTTTTTGGAAATGTGTATGACCGTTTTATTATTAAATGCAGTGTTTTTGGTGCTTATGGCGTTTAGAGTAAATGCTCATTATCCTATAAATATCTTTTGTATAGTGACTTATATCTGACACTACTGAAATATTTTGCAGTGCACCGTTGACAGTGGCTTCTCTGAGTTCTCCAGACAAGTCATTCCTCTCAAAACACTGAATGCTGTGGCCTCTGTGCCTGTCATGTACTCTTGGTCTCCACTCCAGCAAAACTTCATGGTAAAACCAAATTTCTTATATATATTTGCCAAAGGCAAAAAACACACTTTTAATCTTTAATCTGTTTTAGGTTGAAGATGAGACCGTATTGCACAACATCCCTTACATGGGTGATGAAATCCTTGATCAAGATGGCACCTTCATTGAAGAGCTTATTAAAAATTATGATGGAAAAGTTCATGGAGATAGAGGTCAGGAATTCATTTTTTCCCTGATTTATAAGGTTTGATCTAGTTGGTAGGGCTGGGTATCGAGTTCTATACTTTTTAGGCACCGACCGTATTGCCTCGAGACTATCGAGTATCGAAAAACGTCTCGTCGTTCGGTACCAAATTTAGATACCTAAGGGGCTAATCTCATCAACGTCAGTGAGCCAATAAGCCTGCAGCACTAGGTGTGTTCAAATAGAAGCTGTGCGGCGCAGATCGATCAGGGTTTGACATCCGCGAGAGCGATTCGAAAGCGTACGGAGTCTGCTCTCTATAGCTCTCTCGGTCTTGCGCAGAGCTGCGTCATGTCGAACACACCAACTAGTTTACACCGGTTACACTCAGAGATGTGGCTCACACATGAGGCTGTAGCGGAAAAGCATTCCAGCCCACTTAGATGTAGTACTACATTTAAACTGGTGCGTTTTTGTTTTAAAATGAAAACGCTCCTCGTCTTACTGGCATTTCCACTGCGTTTCAAACCTGCTTTTCACTATCTCCAACAAGCAACAGACCGGAAGTCATTCATTTCCAATGGAGAGTAGTGCGGGAGCTGTGTGGAGTTCTGATCATATGCAGATGTCCGTTCACGACCGAAAGCGCGTGTTACGTGACCATTCATGCACACTGTAGCATCATGCTACATAAGACTTATATTCCACTTTTACTTTAAATTAGGGATGTAACGATTCACGATTCGATTCACAATTCAATTCATGATTTTTTTTAACAAAATAAGATTTAACCCTAAAAGAGGCAACGTTTCTTGGGCGATACAAACATTTGAGAAGCTGTGGGGAGAAGCAGTGAAAGTATAGGTCTTATTTCTTGGTTTTATTTTGAAAGGGTGTTTGTTGTGAATATTTAGATGGGGTATTTTTTTCTTTCTACATTCTTTGTTTAGCTCACAGGAAGCATTTAAAACTGCATGGCCGCCTGTAGTGGGAAATCTACTCGCCCTCCAATAAAAGTTGATCTAGTTCACATATAATGTTGGAGGGGACTTGTATTAACTAAATGCTTACATTTTTTTGTAATCAGTCTCTAAATGTTTGTATCTCAGGGGATACGTTGCTCTTTTAGGGGTATAAATGGAGATATAAAAACATATACATAGACTGTGATTTTGTGGCTTGTTTTAGAAAATCTGATCTTTTTGTAATCTTGACAACTCATATCGTTGGAAAGATCTGACTGTCAAGGTTCCATATTTGGTAACAGTTTTGTAATAGAAGTGATATTGTGACAGAAAATTATTGATTTGTGACAGAAAACTGCATAAAAAAATCAATAGAGTTTGGGTGTAACCCTGTGGATATTTTTTGTATAGTGCCCAGACAAAATCTCACAGGAATCACTATTGTTGTGATATCAACTTCAAGTTTGGAACACAACTTGGTTAGACATATGGTTTTGATTTCATAGAAATTTTAGGGTTCAACATTTGATAAAATTACTTATTTAATATAAAATAAAATTGCATACTACATTATCTTTATTGTAAACTTAAACTTCTATAACTTCTTACAATCTTAGGTCTGTATTCCTAAGTGTTCAGGAATTACAGCCATGCTGTAACAAGCATTGATAAACAACTGTTCTGTTTTCAGTGAATTTATACCTCCAAAGGGGCGACGTGTCCTGGGGAATTATAGATGTGTAAACTGAAGACTATTTGAGCTTTATTAAATCTATTTGCACATTTCAGTTGGTTACACTTTGTGCAGTGGCTCAGGAGCTGAGTCTTCAAGTCTGAATAAACCTCAACAAGCTGAAAAATAAAACCAAAGTTTTTTTTTTTTTTTAGATAACGTAATCTTGTTAAAATTGATTTAATAAAATTGGTATAAAAAAAATTATCGTCCAGGAACCGGTAGCGAAGTCAAGGTATCGATATCGAAATGTTTTGAACTATACCCAGCCCTACTGGTTTGTCTTTTAAAGAAATACAAATTGGGAGACGATTTTAAATTGTAAAATGTATTTTTCATACTCTACTGAATATAAGAGCACACAGGCTTGGTATTACAAATAATGACAGTTTTCCTTTTTTGGGTGAAATGTCCCTTTAAGAATGTATTCACATTTAAGCTAACATATCCACAGCTGCAAAAAGCCCCATAGACTGCAGGTTCTCTTGAAAAGGGTATTTATTTATTTTCCTGTGTTTTGTTTTGTGTGTAGAGTGTGGCTTCATAAATGATGAGATCTTTGTGGAGCTAGTGAATGCACTCAATCAGTACAGTGACAATGAGGAAGAAGACGACGATGAAGAGGAGGATCAGCATGATTGCAAGTTTGAGAAGATGGACCTCTGTGATGGAAAAGATGACGCTGAAGACTCTCACAAGGACCAGCTGAATTCTGAGAGTAAGAGAAATTAAATGATTTTTAGTGTAAACTACGTAAAAACACATCTAGCTTTGATACAGATTGTGAGCAGTTAAAATATATTACTCTTTATTTATATAAAAAAAAATGTTAACCAAGTTCCAAAGATTTACAGCAGTGTGCATCAACAGTGTCACATATGTCAGGACTGCAGTGTTTATATGTATTTAGGGACATCAAATGTGTTTCTTGTCCAGTGCAATAGTTTTTTTTTTTCAAACAAATCACATGCCCTTTAGTGCTGCCAATAGACAGGAATTGTATTACATGCTGCATGTGTTTTATAGTCTCTTATTTTGTCTTATACAGTTTCTGCGCTTTCTTATTGTATGCAACAGGTCACAACAATGACACAAAGAAGTTTCCCTCTGATAAAATCTTTGAAGCCATTTCTTCCATGTTTCCTGATAAAGGTTCAGTTGAAGAACTCAAGGAAAAGTATGTTAGAAAACAACTCCTCTGAATAAGAGCTTTCAATGGTTCTGATAAACTTAATGAAAATAATGTGAAGCTTCCATTTGCGTTGAAATTTGATGGGTGGTGGTGATCATGTTTTGAGAAACGTTGTCTTTTTGCAGATATAAAGAACTCACTGAGCAGCAGCTTCCAGGGGCTCTTCCTCCTGAATGCACCCCCAACATAGATGGACCAAATGCTAAATCAGTGCAAAGAGAGCAGAGTCTGCACTCCTTCCATACACTCTTCTGCAGGCGTTGCTTCAAATACGACTGTTTCCTTCACCGTAAGCTATTATTCATTTAAGAATAAAAATAGACCATTTAAGATTGCATTTCTATAAATGTATTCCTCTTTTGATTTACAGCTTTCCATGCAACTCCAAACACATACAAGCGTAAGAATATGGAGAATCTGGTGGACAGCAAACCATGTGGCATTTATTGCTACATGTATATGGTTCAGGCAAGTGCATTTCTCCACTCCTTCTAAAGTGAAAGTTATTGTTAATCCTGAAGGCTTGATATGTTTGTGTGGGTTGAGATTGCACAGAACTGCAAGTGCAGTCATGTTTTCTGTGTGAAAGTGTTTGCATCACAGGTTTTACACATTTGAAGTTCTGCTTAATTCTGACTTTCACTTCATGATTAACCCTGGCATATGTATCTCTTCAGGATGGCATGGTTAGGGAATACCCACCAGGTGTGGTTGCTGAGTGTGTCAAGACCCCTTCTAAGCGCACAGTGGGCAGACGCAGAGGAAGACTCCCGAACAGCAACAGCAATAGCAGACCCGGCACCCCAACAGTTAACAATGAGACTAAAGACACAGACAGCGACCGAGAGGGAGGGGCAGATGGAACCGACTGTAACGATAAAGATGATGACGACAAAAAGGATGAGACCACCAGCTCCTCAGGTAGAGATTGAGGGTCTATGAAAATATATCATATCAGTGTAATATTTGATTGAGTGCTGTCAACCATGAAAATCAATAAAAGTAAAGTCATATAGTAATGTCACAGTTGATTTTATATTAGTATTTTGGAGCCATGAAAATGTATGTGCTTATTTCAGTGTTCCTGCTGTTTTAGATTTGATTTCCATTTAATAATAATTCATTACTTTTTCATACAGAGGCGAACTCCCGCTGTCAGACTCCAGTGAAGCTGAAGTTGAGCTCAGAGCCTCCTGAGAATGTGGACTGGAGCGGCGCTGAGGCCTCTCTCTTCAGGGTGCTCATCGGCACTTACTATGACAACTTCTGTGCTATCGCCAGACTCATCGGCACAAAGACCTGCAGACAGGTACACACACCTGAGAAGATGGGTTTATGCAATCACATTACATATTCCAGTGTTCATCAATACTGACTAAACTAGACAACTATGCACAACTGCTGTGGAATTATTTTTGAGTATCTGGTAATTGCAAGTTACCACAAACAGCAATTAAACAAACAGTGAAATTAATTCATGTTTTGGCAGGTTTATGAATTCAGAGTAAAAGAATCTAGCATCATTGCACGTGCACCTGCGGTGGATGAAAACACTCCTCAAAGGAAGAAGAAGAGGAAACACAGGTGTGTGTTAAAAGTTATATTTATAAGAGCCTGGCTACCTTTCCTTTTTTGTCACTTTCATTGATATAATCATATTAAATTAAAATAATCAGACTATTATGATTGGTGCATTTCAATCACGTATTCCCCTGTTGTGCTTTCTTGGGTTCTTCTAGATTGTGGGCCACTCATTGTCGGAAAATTCAACTAAAGAAAGGTTTGTGTTTTTCAAGTTAGATTCTAGCTTGTACTTTTAGATGGCTATATATTTCACCATTGTGAAAGTTGAGTAAAATGCAAGTTTAAATGTTCATTATATGTGTAATTTCTGCTTGCAGATGGCTCCTCCAATCATGTGTACAATTACCAGCCATGTGACCACCCGCGCCAGCCGTGTGACAGTTCTTGCCCTTGTGTCACTGCCCAAAACTTCTGTGAGAAGTTCTGCCAGTGTAGCTCGGAATGTGAGTGTATATTAGGGATGTCAATTTTCGATCATTCCCATGATCGATCGACCTTTATACTGTAAAATGCTTCTATTGCAGTGGCATATAGTAACAGGCATTACAAGCTGTGCAAATGCCACCCGAATGAAGTTTTAGTCTAAATAAAAGGCTTGTAGCAGGATGAATAGATGTGACTAGATAAAATGAAGTGAGCGCGCTGTAGTTACGTTTGAGATCATTTTACTTTGTTGGCTGTTTCATATCCTGTCACAGAGACCGAATGCGCATTTTAAAATGGTTTCATGCTGCTCTTTGTTGGGGATGAAAGATTTTGTGGCTATGAATTGAGCTTTTTTTATTACATTTCTATTGCTTTCCATGTTGAAGGACTTTACATTGTTTCCATTTTAATGTACTTTTAAAGTTCAGATCAATTTGTACATTAGTGAATTATTTTCGCAAAAGATGCAGCCCCGTGTCACCGTCACTCACAGCCACTCGCACGTGTTTTGCGCATGAGCAGCACAAACCCCAAAAGGAAATGGCTTAATCGACCATCGAAAGCTTTAATCGATTACGTCTCTTGTTGACAATTAATCGATCCCCGATAAATCGTTGACATCCCTAGTGTATATAGAGACACACACAGGCCAACACCAATCAGGCCGCACAGGCATGCAAAATCAATGTGACACCCAGTTTACACCAAAACCGTTAACGAATCTGAGGATTCTTGAAAAGAGGAAGATGGAGTAATCACTTCTTATTCCCTAAACGAGATGGCAATAAAAAGCATTTAATTTAGTTATTTGAGTTTTTCAGCAGAACTTGCATTTAATGATTGGCACTGAATGTAGTTAATGTGTAACTTTTATAACCAAGGTGAAGTTATTGCATTCAGATGAAGGGTTTTCTTTTATAACAGCAGTGATTGGTTTGAAATGGTCAGGTCTGGATGCAGGAGTGGTTTTTGAACTGGATTTTTCTATCTGTACAGGTCAGAACCGGTTTCCAGGCTGCCGCTGTAAGGCTCAGTGTAACACCAAGCAGTGTCCCTGTTACCTGGCCGTACGAGAGTGTGACCCTGACCTGTGCCTCACCTGTGGGGCGGCTGAACACTGGGACAGTAAAAACGTCTCCTGCAAGAACTGTAGTATTCAGAGAGGGGCAAAGAAGGTACATTTTAAACTGACACTCATCAGTATGAAGATACATGCAGGTTTACTCGTATGTAAACAAAACATTAATAGTCTCGGTTACTTATGCCTCTTCTTTTTTGTTTTTGAAGCACTTGCTACTGGCTCCGTCTGATGTGGCCGGATGGGGAATTTACATCAAAGAGTCTGTTCAGAAAAATGAGTTCATCTCCGAGTACTGTGGAGAGGTGAGATGTTTAAAAAAAAATCAACACGTCAAGACTTCATAACGCACAGTGATTATACCTTTTTATGTGACGTGTTTCTATTTTTACCTGCTAGATCATCTCCCAGGATGAGGCAGACCGCAGAGGCAAGGTGTATGACAAATACATGTGCAGCTTCCTGTTCAATCTTAACAACGGTAACTAACCTCTTTCTCGCAAACGTTCGCTGTTCACATGCCCCCTCACTGGCTGACAACCTCCCACCTTTACCCACAGATTTTGTTGTTGATGCAACTAGGAAAGGAAACAAGATCAGGTTTGCCAACCACTCTGTGAACCCCAACTGCTATGCAAAGGGTAAGTCACTCAGAATCTTGTACTAGAAGGATCTCGTGTGTAAAATGTGATGTCATGGTCTCTTCCTGTCTGTCCTCACAGTGATGATGGTTAATGGGGATCACAGGATTGGCATATTTGCTAAGAGAGCCATACAGACTGGAGAGGAACTGTTCTTTGACTACAGGTAAAAATAAATAAATAATGTGTTTTCTCTCTTTGAGAGGTGCTTTTGAATCATCTAACCTGATGTATACGCATCTCTTTCAGATACAGTCAAGCCGACGCTCTGAAATACGTAGGTATTGAACGTGAAATGGAAATTTCATAAAGCCATCTACCTCCTTCAACAAATGCCTTACACTCTTCAGGAATTCTCTCTCTCCACATGCATTTCCAATACAGCTTAGATAGTTTTATAGGACAAGGGCATCTATTTGAAAAGTTTTTAACGGTGATGGTTTGAAAACTTCCTTTTTTGTCCTTTAACTCGACCAACAGGCTTACTCTGGGATACACTTTCTGATAGTAACTTGAACATTCTGTCATGTTTACAGTTGAGGTTTTAGTAGAGACATGTTATAATGGGACATTTTGTTTCTGGATTGTAGTTTGAGTATAGTTTCCTCTATACCTTGGACCAAATTTCACATTTAAACCGGCTGTAAGTTTGTAATGCAAAAACATATTATGCATACCCCACCGTTTTAACGTTTGTTCTTTGTGGAAACCAAAGTCACTGCTTTGCATGTTAATCTCTCCAGAACAGAGGTATTAATTGCATTTTCCGGTGCCAATGCACAGTTGCTGTACAAACAAAACAACTTAGACTCCGTATCATATTAATGAGGTGCCTTGACATGTTTAAAGAACACTGAATAGTTTCTTGAATTAGATTTTCTAAAATGTTGTATGCATGAACACAGGTTTCAAATGGAGTGGAATCAGGGAACTCTTCAATCCTCGCTGTACACTGTTTTGTAATGTTTATCCAGACAGTTGCAGCTGTGAACTTTAGACATCACTAAATGTAAAGAGATTGGATTAAGGTGCTGTTACTGTCCCTGGTTACGTGAAAAAACAATCACTTTTTTTCTGAACGTGGGATACTGTAAAATCAAAGCAATAATACCAGGCTTGACTCCAGAAGTCCCTATTTATTTTATGCATGTAAACAAGTTTTATAATTTATTGATGGCTATCATTTGCTGTGATTTGTCTTGCGAGTATTAGGGAGTTACTTCTTAGGAGCTTGATCTTTTTGTTTTGCTCTCTATCTTAATATTTCATATTCCTCCTCTGAACCTCTTGTTTCCACTCTTTCTTTCCTGAGGGTTTTTGACCACTCCATCTCCATGCCTCCGATTACAAGGTGCTGTTCAATTGTTTACAGGGACTTGTTAAACGTGATGAAAATAAACATTGAAAATAATTGTCTGCTGTACTGTTTAAGCTAGAAATTCAGAGAAAACCTAGCACTGAGAAAGCATAAAGAAAAATTAAGTTTATTCATGACATTTATAAAATGAACTGCACTATACAAACGGTGTTCTCATGGCTGGTAATAATGCAACTCTAAACAGCCAGTCAAACATGATTATGCTCAGCGTGCTGCTGAAAGTATCCTCGTAGCTATAGGTCTTTATATCTTATCTGTCAGTTTTCAAAACTCATATTAAATTAATCAGCGTTTTGTATGTTCATAATGATAGGCAATAGCATGCAACCCTGACTCTGGGTCCCACTATGAGTATTTGTCCAGTATTTACACATTAAAAAGTAAATGGCAATCCTGAGCAGCTTAAGGGCTTAAAGACTGGCCGCTTTAGTAGTCTGGGTTTAAAGGGAAAAGTCCAGTGTCACATTGTCCTACTCGGCAACAAATATCTTTATGAGAGGATCCTCCGTGTTGATATTCCTCAAAACCTGAGACAAATATCGTCAAACTTCGGAGGACATTGTTATGCCAAGTAACTGTACGTGTCTTTTTCCCCGTCCACACGTTCCAGGTATTCCTTCTCTATCAAAATGTCAATGCATTTCTGGAAAAAGAGAGAGAGAGGGGAAAAAAATCATTTCATATGAATGTTTCATAAGTAGTCAGTTGCAGAGCGCTGCAGTTCTGTTACCTTGATGACAGGAACACGAGGTTTGAATCGAGAGGAAAGTTGGTTCAGCACTTCTGCTAAAAGCTGCTGGTGCTTTAAAAGTTTCCTCATCTTCATGATTCTCACGATAGCTGCCTGCACACAACAAAACAGGGAGAATATTTGATTTCAACTTCAAAGGACTGCTATAGTTTATTTGTAATACCTGTATGAGGAGCTTCCTGTCTTCCTCGATGTTCTTGTGTGTCATCTCCTGCTCTTGTTTCTGCTCGGTCTTCATTGGCACATTGATATTCACCCGTAACTTCTTACTGCACACAGAGACAAAGAACTGTAGATATAGATGACAAAAATGCAAACCTAACATATTCAAAAATATTACTATGCACTGTTTTAAAATGTTTTCTGTGTTGAAAGTCAATTGTTAGTGTATACTGTGCAGATCAAACATGAACATGCATTTACTTCTTGTAGCCCAGGAAAAGTCTGATTAATGTATCAGGCTTGAAATCCATTTCATCAATGTTTGCATTCTCATCCTCCAAGACCTACAAAAAGTAAACAAAACAAGGTGTACATCTTTGTTTTAAATTATTCACAAAAACATGTTTAAACAGAAATGTGAACAATTAAGGAATCGCATGGAAACTAAGCACACGAAAAACAAATATTGAAATTTAATAAAGTCTAATTTGGAGATTCACGCATGATTTTGAATCAAGAATGGAATTAAATTACTCCCAATGTGAGAATGTAACACACAAAAAGCAAATATAATATAAATAGCTGAAAGACATTTATAGGGTCCTATAAGCAACTAGTTCTCAACACTTACCAGCAACTTTGATTTCAACAGGATTTGCAAGACCTGAACCAAAATATCCTGAAAAAACAATTATCATTTAAATGTTTAATTTATTAAAAAACAAACACGTTGCTAAAATGACATTTTTACAATGTTTTTTTAAGTAATATCCAGACGTATACTTACATCAGAATGTTTTGGATAATTCAAGTGGACCAAAAATAATCGATATTTAATTTGGTGTTAAACCTCACGCTGAGGATTTCTGTTTTTCTGAAAATGCTAGTTAATGTTATCGCATTGGACTAAAACGGACTTTGTGCTTACATTTTGTACTTTTTTGGGAGGGTTTATTTTCCCACCTTGTTACACTTAGTGGTGTTCCCGGTCATAAATTACTTTCCTTTTAATAATTTACATTTAGCAGATGCTTTTATCCAAAGCGACTTACAAATGAGGAAAAAAAAATTCTAGCTTAATTATTATTATTATTAGCACATATAGCTTATACAGTTTTTATGCTGTATTAGTAACAAATGTTGGCTACAATCTCTGTATCTAGTACTTTTACATTTAGCACAGGTTTTGTATTTTCTTTTTGAAAAACTGAGCATAAGCTCAGATCAATGTGGCCTAGGATCAGTTGATTCATTACCTCATATTTGACAGAGATACAACTATTTGAAAATATGAGGGTGCAAAAAAAAATTAAATATTGAGAAAAGCAAGAATTTGTCTTAAGTTCTTAGCAATGCATATTACTAATTAAAATTAACGTTTTGATATTAACGGTAGAAAATTTACACAATATCTTCATGGAACATGATCTATATTTAATATCCTAATGATTTTTGGCATAAAGAAAAATCGATAATTTTGACACCATACAATGTATTTTTGGCTACCGGTGCTACATATGACTGGTTTTGTGGTACAGGGTCACATATAGCATAATGAGAGATTGACAAACAATTTTTAATACACTGGTCATTTTTGACCTGGAACATCAAACTAGCTAAAGGATTTACAATGGGTTAAATCATGAATACATACTCATATAAATACTTTAAGGGATTTTTAACCAGTGGGACTTCACATAGATGTAATCGCTGTTTCTGTTACCGTTTCTTTTTGTTCCAAATAGGAATTTCATATGAAATGGAGAACAGTTTACTGGTTGATTTATGTGAATGAGATGTGGTTATAAAGCAATGGCACGGCACTCACTATTTTGATCCGTGTGCTGTCGGCCAGTTGCTGGACGGTGTAGCTGTTCTCTGTATTGAACTGGAGCAGGATGGCCATCTGGAAAGGTGGAGGCCTGCGGCGACACGGCACATAAACACATTCTGACACGTGAGTCCTATAACCTTACATGCTATGAATTACCACTGACATGATGCAGCCATGAAGACACAAACCTGCAGAGTGTATCTGTTCTTGAAGCAGCTGGTGACCAGCTCCCCTTTGGATAGGTGGTAAAGCCATGTCAACTTCCGCCCGCTGTGTCTACTTCCATAAAAAGCTGTAAATCTTTGGTAACTCCGCTCCAACTGAAAAAAAAGGCGTTGTAAAACTATCACCAACTGGAAGTGTAATCACACATTATTCTCGGCTTGTGGAAGGGTGTGAAGGGCTTGGAAAATTACAGGGTTATGCGTCTGAGCATCTCACCTCAGATGGTAAAGCGAACGTGCAAGACTGTTGGAACGGCCACGAGCCAGAGCTCAGAACCTGGATACTGAAATCCACTGCGAGACAGATGGAGCCGGATTTTATTCATCGTAATGACTGCATGCATGCATGCTATATTATAAAAACACGAGCAAACAGGAAGAGTGGAGCACTTACAGTCCAAAGGCTCAGAGTTGGAAAGGTGCTTTTTGAATTGCTCATTCAAGTCTTTGCTGACACCGATGTCCTGGAACATGCGCTGTAGTTTGGAGGTGTACTCGAAACCACATGCTTGCTGAGGGTGGACAGAAGAAAAAACGGTGTTAAGCATCTATTAGATATAAAAGAAGAGCAGTAAAGTGAGCAATCTTCACTAAACAAGCGCACAGACCTTCAGTTTGGAGATCATGCTGGCCTCGGCGTCGTCGCTGGCACTGTTCTGGTGCACCAGTCTTTTGGCAAGCATCTTGGCATAGAACTTCTGGAACACGTCTTTATCTTCAATATACTTGAAAACCACCATCTGACGATGAAGGATGTTGGAGAATCTTATTATCAGTCACACATTAATATGACATGAATGACTGACTTGAGTAATTTGTGTGTACGGTAACAGTATGCATAAAGTGCACAGGCTGCAAATTTCTGTGTGCACAGAACACCTGGATAGAATACGGCATGTGCCGTTCATAACAAAAAGAAAATGAAAGCAATAATCAAAATCTTTTTCTTGACTCATTATTTGATCAGACTGACAAAAATGAATGGTGTTTGTGCAAGAATTTAGATTATGCAAAATGTAAAAAAAAAAAATAGGATGATATAAGAATGGAAATGTCAAATAGCTATATTCGGTTACACTTTAAGGTGTCATTGTTACAGTAAAATTATATATTTAAAAAAGTACAGAGTAATATAAATGACCTACATGTACTTAGGGTTTATCTTAGGGTTACTTGAATGTAATTATGCATAATTTATTGTTATTACAATAGTAAGTACATGTAACAAGGACACTTTAAATTAAAGTGTTACCATATATTAATTTCCAAGATGACAATCGGACATGCACGGCACGCTGAACCAATACTATTGTTGCATACTTTGAACTACGGCTTTCTTATAATGCAGTACACCAAGCATAACTCTAGTATGAGTCATAGATTAACTAGGGCCCTTCAATTTCTGTGATGCAGAGAAAACAAATAGAATCACAGAATTAAAAAAAAATTAACTGACTGTATGAAGGCCAATTCACACATCACTGACAGACACAGACCAACGCTGAGTCACCAGATTACAGTACGTCACTTCTTCTCAGGCATTCTAAGATTTGACAAATGCCAATTAGTGAAAACAAGCATCGACCAAACGCTAACAGGGGGTAACACACTGATCTGGCAAAACCAGAGCAATTTGTCAGTGTCTGTTGATGCGGTGTGAATTTGTCTAACACAGAATTTGTTAAGTTCTTGTGATTAAGAATTTGTGATTATTAAACAATAAAAAGAGTGTTATTTTTAGTCTGTATTGACAATCTTTTATTGTCAATAACAATTTATTCTACAGTTCTTCTCCCCGAGTAACCGTCTTCCGCCATTTTGGAGTGAACTCCAGAACGTAATCAGCGTTGTTTATGCTCGCGCGCGTGCTGAACGTAACTTGTGTTCTTAAGATGAACGAAGGTCTTTCGGGTTGGAACGACATGAGGGTGAGTAATTGATGACAGAATTTTCATTTTTGGGTGAACTAACCCTTTAATAAATGGAGCAAACATGAACTTTTAGAGTGTTATGAATTGAAGTAAGAGGTCCTTAACACATGAAGGAACTTTTAAAATCTGATCTGTAATCTCAGAAGGTACAGTACAAAGTACAGTGAAACTCACCACTTGGTTGAGAGTATCTTCTAGCTCCGCCTCCTCTGGATTCTTTGAACTAAATCAAACACACACTCCATTAAATCATCTGTGTTATGAAGATTCCTAAACACTAAAAGCAAACACAAGCATTCCTAGACATTTATAATGTCAAATTTCATCTTTTGAGCTCATGCAATGGATTATTTATTGGTGGAATTTTACATATAGAGTCTTGCTATTGGAGTTATTTTTAAAGGGCACTTATTATGCAAAATCCACTTTTACATGGTGTTTGGACATAAATGTGTGTTGGCAGTGTGTGAACACAACCACCCTACAATGATACAAATCCACCCACTCCTTATTTTTTAATCTCCATTAAACCAAATCAGTCTCATTAGAAGCACACTGATTATCTGAGCAGTGTGACGTCACACTCACGCTCAGGCCCAGTCCACGGCTGCTGACTGACAGTCCAGAATTACCATAGTTTCGTTAAAGCGCATAGCAAACGCTATCAAAGCATTTGTGTGTATGTGTGTCGCTCATCTGTCATTGCAAATGACCTCTAGAAACTCTACAAGTACATAAATATATCAAATAACCATTCCAAGATGTCCTGGTTCATTCTTTAGGTGCTTCTTCAGCCAGAGTCTCTCCATCATCTTTGTCTGACTCCAGTTCATACATGTATGGCTCTCGCTCTCAGTCATGTTGCTTCTACCGGCTGTTTATTGCTGTAGATATGCAAAGCAGAAAT
Organism: Ptychobarbus kaznakovi; assembly: GCA_027422405.1. Classification (NCBI taxonomy): domain Eukaryota; kingdom Metazoa; phylum Chordata; class Actinopteri; order Cypriniformes; family Cyprinidae; genus Ptychobarbus; species Ptychobarbus kaznakovi. The sequence continues at coordinate 10,417,655 of CM049814.1, read as the reverse complement.
GTATATGCTATGCCCTCTTCTGAAGACGGGGCGGGAATATGCTGCTCATTTGCATTTAAAGTGATACACACTAAAACAGCTCTTTTATTTTTAGACACGCCTCAAAAATGACATTTTACACGTTATAATAAATTATCTGTGGGGTATTTTGAGCTGAAACTTCACAGACGCATACTGGGGACACCCAAGACCAATATTACATCTTGTAAAAACGGGCATAATAGGTGCCCTTTAAATCCTAAAGCAGCTTCTTTTTATTATTCGTTCAGAATACTGCATTCAAAGATTCAAGCTTCAAATCCTTAAACATAAACTGATGTGTTTGCAAAAATGTTTCAGACGTTCACTAGATTTCATTGTCAGATTCACTTGTAAACAGATCAAGGATGGGAATATGAATAAGACAATTCACCTCTTCTTCAGTAAGGAGTCGCAGTATCTGGCCAGAAGCTCAGGAGATTTACTGGAGGACTGCGCCATCTTCGTTACCGCATTATTATTAATGAATCTTCCACAGGCCTGGAGAGCAGCAGAGTGAAAGTTACACCAGCGCTATAAATAACATTATAGATCAAAACCAACAAAACTGACCTTTAATATAGATCACAAACCTTATCGAGTGCTGCCACAAACCCAGCATCATTATTGAACGCAGACATGACGAGAGCATTGTATTTCTTGTGAACATTCAAGATTGTTTGCACATACATTTTGGGCTCCTGGAAAACAAGCAGTGGCAGATCAAGCGGTGATCAAATTAAGATGTTACAGGAACTGAATCGAACAGAGATACAGGAAAACATGCACAAAGATGAAAAAAAGATTTCCAGTATTAATAGAGTTAAATATTTTTGGTTTGGCTTTGACAAAGGGGTACTTGACAAAGCGAAGTTGAGCCATGTCTTTGAAACCCAATTACAAGTATAGTCAGATGAAAGAGAACTTAGGCAAAACCCTAGTTAGACAAATAACTACTGTCATATTGTCATGGAAAGAATAGACCTGTTATACAATGAAGTGAGGGCCCAGGTTCAGGGAATTCAGGTTTAGCTGTTTACAACCGGTTTGGCTCATTTTTAGACAAGTTAAATCAATAAAATGTTGAACTCCTCCCCACAGTAGCTGATACAGCCTGAAAATGCTGTGTCCACACTGTCACTGTAACACCAGGACTCACATTGAGCGCTGAATCTCCACACTTCTCGATGGCAGCCAGCCCTTGATTATGAATGTGGGACTCCAAGAGTTTCTTGAGCTCACCCAATCCGTCCGTGATCCGGGAAACAAGGTTGTACATCCGACCGAGATCTGTAATTATACATAACGTGTATTAACTGTCAAACTGAGCTTGTTATTATGCGTGTTTGAAATCTTAGATATTGAATGAAGGTGACATTGCAGCACTGACTGACCTTCATTCTTATCAGCGTCTAGAAGGTTCTGGAACTCCGTGTGGAAGATCTCCAGGTGTTTCTCGATGAGGACCTGCTCACACTTGCGAGCCAGCTCGTCTTGTGTGCTCTCGTGGAGATACACCTGCACCCTCCGCTGCTCCTCCAGCAACCGTGCCTCTGCCTGCACTCATAATAAAACATGTACACTTAAAATGTAATAAAACCAAATTTTCCATAAAATACAATGCAATTTATATTATAATGTCAGACTTGAATCTGAACTCTAGTTTACCTTTTTCATGTATTCAGTAACAGGGTTTTGCTGGAGGAACTCTGTGCTTTCTCGTGTATAGAAGCGCTCAGTGTCAGCCAAAAACTGCATCTCAAAGTACTCCTTGTAAACTGATAATGTCGGCCCCTTCACAAACGCATCATCCTCATTCAAGCCCAATTCAACTGGAAAAGACAAACCAAATCACAACATGATGCTTCAAAGGTCCAGACAGCACTTTGTTTATTTTACCCAAACTCTGACAAGATTTTAAAATATCCTTAAGGGACAAAAGCTGGCTCAGACGGAATTAACAATATAATGCATTATGCAAGTTTTTGAGAGTCCAGCATAGAGGAGATGTAAAGGTAAGGCTACCACACTCACCGTAGGACTGCACCACTCCACTGATGAGTCTGGTGTTAATAGTCTCGCCATGTCTCTCCTTCTCAATGAGTTTTAACACAGCATTTGTCACCTATACAAAAGAAAAGACAGGATATTTAATGTCTGATAAAAATGTAAGAAACATATCTTACAAATAGAATGTTAAAAATTGCCAATAAATAACTTGCCTGCTTGTTTAGAGGTCTAAATAAACACTCTCTCCAAGTGACCAAAGCAAGCTGTGAAGGAGAAACATTATTAGATTACGATTTTTATGTGATGAGACAAGACAAAGAGGCTTTAATAAAACTAACTTTTTTTAGAACTGCAATATGATAAAAGACTATAGTTAAGTAATAAGATTTGTTTTTATGATGATGAATAATTATTATTACCATTACTATAAAACAAATCTAAATAATATTACAACAACAATAACAAATCTATTAAACTAGCAACAACAACAAATTATAATTATAAATATCATCATCATAATTATTAAATAAGTACATTTAATTATAGTTTCATCAACAGAATACATCACAGTAAACCAATCATTAAGGTTAGCAACATATGCAAAAGATCAACTAATGCTTTACTAATGATTTAGTAATGCTCATCTAATGATTTAGTGCCGATGCACCAAGCCCATTGGTCAAGAGACAGTTGTCATCAACTCCCTCAAAAAGGTCCGGGGCTAGTGTTAATTCGTGTGATACAGCTGATGTGTGAGCTCAGGTGTCCATTGGCTATTATGAGCAATAAATATAGCTAAACTACAATATAGTATAGCCATTAATCCACGTTTTATGAACACAATGCGTAGAAATGTAAAATAGGAAACTATGAGTCAGGCAGGGGCGTGTGCTGTTTCTCTTACCGAGTAGATTTCATAAATTCCTTTCCGTCCCTCATCGCACTCTCGGCGCACCCAGTGTCTGTTGAGGTAAGCACAGATCCCATTTAACACTTTACTGGAGAAGCGATAATCCTCCCACTGCTGCGTGTAGAACTTCAGAACGCTCTCATCCATCAGGTCCTCTCCATCCTGCCAGACACACACAGATGGAGAAACAGGAGGAGAAGTGAGTTCTGGAGAAGTGACAACAACTCACACTGTTACCCATTTTGGCAAAGAAAATAAAAATCAAGCCACCTCACTAAAATGTACGATATTAAAGTACAACAAACCATATCAATAGCTAATAACATATTTAATGTAATTTCTCCTTTTCTGTTATGGCCAGTGCAAACAAACAGTGTCTGCTTTAAATACTAATTAAAAAATATGATCACCAATGCATCATGGCATCCTGAACAAGAAGCACACCATAGACTATTACCTCGAGAAGGTTTGTCAGGTAGCTCCTCAGAAACTCTTTCAGTCTTTTGTAGAGTTCTAGTCCGACAAACTGTGCCCCGCCAGGTGTGGGCGTTTTCTTGGAGGGTTTGGAGGGGGCGATGCCAGCACCCCTGGCCTGGTTGGACTGGTGCACGCTGGTACAGTAGTTATATACATGTCTGAACAGTAGGTTAAAGTCTTAAGATTGTAAATGAGTAAAAGATGAAAGGCAGCTCACAAAACACACATTGGCACATTTTTACACTGATGGGATGCCATTCCGTAATGATGATGCTTTTAGCTTCAGATGCCAAGTAGCTTTGTCTTTGTAGCATTATCAGAGTACAAAAATTAATAAAAATACTGTGGATTAATAGCATCAGATGGATTTACTCGGAGGATTTACTCCTATGTTCTTGAACACGTCAGAATCTAAAATAACCTTCAACAGTCTCAGTGCTCAAGCTCTCTAGAAAACTTCTGTTTTAATACACTGATCTACTCTGACATGCAAGAAGCCGTCTAGAGAAGCTCTTACGTATCTCAAGACGGAAGTTAACAATATTACATGTCCTCTACATGGCTGTGTGTTTATTGCAAGCTGTTATGTCTCAGTGCAGTAGCTGAAAGGTCATGACTCATGACCATGTAAACTGTGATTGATTACCAGAACTATTTCTGTTTTTTAGTGTGTTAGTTTTTCTGAGTGCCAAGTATGACACCTTTACCACTAACTGTGAGCTCCACTGTGCTGCCTGCAATGACAGCTCTCTGACACTACAAACTACATGCTGAGATTCAGTTTCTGACCAGCGCTAAAGAAACCTGCAACAACAGCAGAAAGTTCTTTGGGTACACACAGGGCCACACGCAGACAAAGAAAACGCATTACTGGAGATGCAGAGGAGAATGACAGCTGTGGGTGGCAGATGAAACTCAGAGCAATTACACCCGTGTTTGATGTGGCACTATTGGGTGAAATGCAAAACTGCAAATCTGAATGTGGACAAACGTCCTTGTCCAAGTTTTAATTTCCCAGACACAAACTGCTTTGAAGAGCTATAAAGCAGAACACACATGGGCTGGGAGATGCCTGAGATTATAAAAGGGCCAAATAAAATTAATAACACCATGCACTTTCATTTTACATTGTTGTGTAATTCATAAAAGATGGACTGACTTCTAAAGTCTCTGAATGATCTTCATTTGGGGGGGGGGGGGTTCTCGGCAAGTAAACATTTCAGCTATTTTCTAGATAAATTAATAGAGACAGAACGTGATTGAAAATGATTGTTTTGTCTAATATTGTTTAAATGCATTCACATTTTTCACAGCAGCTTTCAAAAATGAAAAAGACTGACACTGACAAGTGAAAAATGTGTTAAATTGTCTCATTTATCTTAAAAATGAGACAAAACAGATGGAAATAAATTAAACCTAAGAATGTACCATTTGTTGGCAAAGTAATTTTGAATAAATAATAATATTTTTTTAAATATTATGTTTATCTGACACAAATATTATCCTGGGCACTTGCACTGAATCAGTCTTAAATCAGTTGACCTGTTTATTTAATTAATTGCCATACATGCAATTTATTTGATTACAATTTTTAGTTAATTGAGAACAAATTTTTAACTGATTTAATTCTTTGTTTGTTTTTTTCCTTAAATAATGAACAGGCCTATAAAGCTCTAATATTCCATGCAGATTTAATGTTCTGTAATAAAGAACAAATAATTATCAACCCACATAATGCAAAAAATATTAATTGTCTATTGTCAATAGTGTAGTGATGTATTAAACAGCGCGCACAGAAGTCGCTTTCAAACCAAGCAGCTTTCTGTTGATCAATAAGATGAATTCGCGCGATCAAGCTAAATCTGCACAAAGACATTTTCACCATTTACACGAAAGTCCCGACTGCACAGTCTCCCATTGAAATGAATGGATTTCGACCATGAAATTGCATCAAGCAAACTTTCAGGCATGAGTTAAACTTATAAATCCCAGCTTCAGAACTTACACAATAAGTGAGAAAAAGTTTATGTACTTTCGAATAGCACATAATTATCAACTATCAACGAAACAAGCAATGCAATGTATACTACAGCAACCCAAACCATTCAAATGGGTTTTCCTCATAAGCCGAGGTCTTATTCTCATTACAAGCGCAAAATTACCACACATGGTAACACCTAAAAAGACAAAGCCTTTCAGTGTGCTGGCCACAGCTGCTGCCCCTCTTAATCCCCATTCATCCCGCGGTGCCTGGTAAGATACGTATAGAGTTCCATGTAGCGTGCCTTAGCCATGCTCTGGCGTGTATAGACCTGCTGTACTCCTGATCTCAGGTCATCCCAGATCTGGTCCAGCCCAATCTGTTTGAGCCCGTGGGTGTTCTGGCCCCTGCCGGATGACATTGTCTCTGTGCCGGTCTGCTCGCGTCAGATAAATCCTCTCTTCTCCCCGTTCTGCTCCAGAACACTGCTGCTTCACATGTAGTCCGCCATGCTGGAGAGCATTCAGACAGGATCAGGTCAGGGATGAGTACCGCTACACTTCACAGATGGTGCTGCAGGCTGATCTAGGGTTACAGCACAGTCCAAACACTTCAGCACGGAATCTGGGAGAGCAAACGAATCAGGTTTGAAATTAAATAACCACACTTACATGGTCCACTTACACTTACATTTTAAAAGGGTTCAACATGAAAATAACCATAAAACAGGGAATATTATTTTCATTATGATAGATATAATAACAACAACAGGTTATGCATGAAGTAATGAATTGACATGCATTATTATAAGCAGTATTTACAGGTGTTAAATAGTTCAATCCTGTAGGTAAATACAAAAGCAAGAACCAAAAAAAAGAAAGATAACAAGAAACTTAAGTACTTGTTTTCATATTTAAAGAGGTACTTCATCGTTGGAAAGATGAGCTTTAAGTAAAAGTTTAACTTTAAACGTTTTTTTAATTGGTGCTACAAGACTAGAGAAAACCTAGTCTGTGGCAAAAAAGGTAGAAAAACTTAGACGCCCTTAAAACACATCACACTATCCATGAGCAGGGATATAAAAACATGAAGTACAATCTGTAGTTTTCCCTGAAGCGGTTAAAAATCTGTTGGATGACGTAAAATGACATTAGCTGACAAACAAATGGGCATATCTTGGTGTAGGTAACATGGAAACATAATACGCATTGTTCATTTACTACTGATCCTGAGAAACTGTAACAATACAAAGCTGGTTGAAAATCCATGACCTTACCCTTTAGGAGAAAAAGCAAACCCAATGGGAAACTAAGCATCATTCCAGAGCTCATATGAAGTGACAAGTGTTGGGTCAGTGTTATATTTAGCTGCGTGTCTGACTGCTGCGTGTTGTGGTGCAGAGGACATGAATCTTGTCAGTCATTGTTCACATGTTGTGATGTTCGAGAAGCAAGAGCCACCGAGGGCCGGTGCATCAAAACATGTTACCAGCAGGATTGGGTTTAGCTGGGTTATTAATAGCATTTTCACATCGTTCTTTCTAAGGCTTCTTGTTTACAGACAGCTGTTTCTATAGCCAGCAGAACTAACTCCATTGACCAATATATGTACGAGACTAAGTTCATTAAAAACATCTCGGAGTGATAAAATATAGCTGTGAGGATTCAGAGATAAGATTCAAAGATATTAAGTCATGTTTAGATGTAAATGCTCAAATATCTGATAAACTGTAAATCGAGAAAAGCAAAGTCCCACAACTGATCCGGCCCTGCTAAATCAGTGACCCAGAGAGTGAGAGGTTTTCCAGCAGGGGAAATAAACAAGTTGGAGTGGCGTCACACCGTCAGGATCAGCCCAGCTTATGGTGACGCATAAAAAAGATGCAGGTGGTTGAAGAGGACAATGACTTTTAATGCTCCCTTACTCCAATACACACATATACAATCAGCTTTACGATACATGTTGTGTCTAAGCTTATCTATTAGCCTCTGTAAGTGGGTAATTCATTACTCATAATTTTTCAGTACATTTAAGACAGTGCCAATCAAGTGCTTTACCTGATCATTGTGGGAAAATAGTTTGTGAATGTCAAACTGCTTGAGTCTGGTCACATTTAATCGTATTAGTTCAGCCAAAGCAAGGCTAGACTTTCTGACCCACATTCATCAGTGGGATATTTCCATGAAATCAAACATGTGATCTGTAAGTTGTCAAAATCCCAACACAGAATCACTTTCTTTCTTCTGTGGAAAACAAAAGGAGATATTTTGAAAAACGTTGGTAACCAAATAGTTTTGATTACTATTAGTTTCCATTTTATGAAAAATAACCACTTCCTTTGAGCTCCACAGAAGAAAAAGACAAGTCATACAAGTATGGAAAGACATGAGGGTGACATCATTTTCTATTTTGGCTCATAAACTGTGGGCTGAATCAAGCTTTTATACTATGACTGATTCAGAACAAAACTTGATGAAGCCACTTGATTAAGACAGGCATTAGACACTGAATCATTTTCTTTACCTGTCAGCTTATTCATCATAAGCTTGCCTTGAACAAAACATTGATTATGTGTGACAAAAGCAATTATTTTTTGTTGAGTTCAAAAAACTCAAATCTACATGACTATCATGACAGTCTCGGTTGAAAAACTATTAAAGTACTGCATCTACTGACCTTTTTGACATCTGAGGACGACTTTGCCAAAATGAGCATGCTTCATAATACCATCCTCATGGAAAATATTTATAATTTCAGAAGGAAACATACCATAAACTAACACATGAGGTTTAGGAAACTTCAAAATAAAACAAATTCTGGGTTAAGTATGACAGTCTCTAAAGAACTACTGAGCTGCCTACCTATTTTGGCCCAACAATGAGAGGCATTAATGAGATGAGAGGCATTATAAGAGGCATTAACAATGAGAGGCATTATAAGAAGCATTTTGGCCCAACAATGTTGTCTTGGTAGGCATCTGAGCCAGCAGAATTCACGTGAATGTGTCTAAATGACTGTTCATTCTACAGTCGGCCTCAGATTTAGGTCTCCATAATAGACTTGGTCAAGAAGAGCATGTTAACTTCTTAAATATACAACGTGTGTTAATTTCATGCCTATTTTAATGTAGAATTTTCCTAAACAGTATCAATACATTAGCAATGCTAGGTAGCAGCTCGCTAGCTTCAGGTAACGTTACCCTGGTAAACTGCCGCTGAGGAGAACTATTAAGACATATTAAGGCCAAATAAACAACTGACATTAAAATATAACCCAAATAATAAGACAAACAAGACTTGCTATGAACCTACTGCTCTAAAAAGGCGAAGCTTTTGAGATATTGTTGTAAAATGGCCACCTATTCATTAAGTCGTTTGTAACAGCACAAAAACGTTTGCCTTCTTTCTCGATAATGGACAAATATCTCCGTCTAGCTATATGTCCAGCCAAACCGGGGTGGCTGACAGGTATATAAAGATATTCAACCTTACCTGTGTCCGTTTCTAACGTCGAGCTGTATGAGCTTGAGGCCCAGCGCTGTCTGTGTAATGTGTATGACTGAGGAGATGATTGGGAGATTCCGTGTTAGAGCGAGTGAAGCGTCATACGCCACAGCTCAGAGAAATACAGCGACCTCTAGTGTTCACTGACTTGAGTGCCCTAGTGTCCAAAATGTCAAGCCCTAGTTGTCTCTACCAAGAATTATCACATTTTGTCCCCATCATTCATATATTTTAAACTTATTTCTGTAATGTATTTTCTAAATACCTCCACTACATCGATAGCTGACAATTGAATCCTTTCATGAGTGATTTTGTTGTGTCTTGTTTTTCTTGTGACTTATTTTTTTGTATTAAATGAACTTTGATAATAAACAGCCTTCTCAAGCCCCAGTGTCTATTGTGATATAGTCATTTAATGCATTTTGTTAAAATACAGTAGTGCTCCCAATATCTAGAGTTCACCCACTTCTTTACATTACCCTACTGTTACAAAATAAAAGTATTTGGATAGTCTACTACAGTATATAATGTATGTTAAGTACTATAAAGTGTCTGAAATGTTTTATGTTGCACATGTCGAAAAGTTACGCAATATCAACAAGGTTTATTTATTTAATCATTTATTGTAAATGCAGAAATATGAATACATTTTAATAGAAACAATGTTTTGAAAAGAAAAACCTAGTTTATAATCGAAACAAAAGAGCAGATGGATTTCATTGCACATATCCCAACCCATCATATCATAACCCGAAGTAACTACATGACACACAATTTATATTACATATATTTTATTTCATTTCCATCGGAATAACAATATTGATGAACATTTTTTCTTTGTAAGAAAAATACAGTATAGTACACAACTAATAGTGTGGAACACAAGAATTTGACTGTTATGATGCTGTAGTCCTTTTCATTTTACATAGAAAACTCCCCTTTTGGTTTTAAACATTTACATAAAAACTTGTGACTTAAACAATCTCATCAAAAACCTTATTTTTTTCTGTATTGCTTTTCATTGTCATACTCTCTCACATAGCCCAATTTCCCCAGTGTTCTTCTGATTGTAACTTCCGAAACTTTGACTTTAGTTAGGGCAAGACACGCTTGCAGTTCTTTGGGCGTTATTTCAGGTTTCTTCGTGACTTCCTTGATGATTTTACGCTCGGCTTTTGTGGAGATTTTCGGCGGTCGACCACTCCTGGGAAGATTCATCACTGTTCCAAGTGTTTTCCACTTGCGGATTATAGATCTGATTGTGGATTTGTGAAGTCCCATAATCTTTGAAATGGATTTGTAACCCTTACCAGACTTATGGTAAGAAATTATATTTTCTTTGACATCTTCTGAAATTTCACCTGACCGTACCATTATGCATTGACAGACTCTTTGTGCTGGCAACTTTATGTCTATTTAATGGCCAAGGATCAAAATAAGATTCAATATAAGTAGTGCTTGCTGTCTTCAGGTGGAGCTGAAGGCTGATAGGGTGTCCAACCACTTCAGCAAGGTATCTATGAAAAAGCAAATTAAATATTTAACTCTGGTGACTGCATAATCACTCTGGACTGCGTTTCCCAAAAGCATAAGGCGATTGTAGACCCACTGCCACCAATGGACCAACGATCAACTTACGAGCTTACGATGCTTTTGAGAAACGCAGCCCTGGTCTTGGTGAGGCAAGGCAAGTTTATTTAGAGTATATAGTTCATTTAATATACAATCAGAATTCAAAGTTCTGAAGTCGAACATACTCAAACTGTTGAAGCATTTGGCAAAACATTACATTACCACAACTGAAATAAAATATTTTCACTGCATGCAAACTTCCATTATTTTCACATAAAATACATAATTTATGTATTTTTTTAACAGTACGAATGTTAAAATCGTGTATATAATTAAACTGAATAGTTTAAATGAACCAGAACTCGACAAAATTGAAACTCAAAGATTTAAATTTCACGTGTGATAATTTCAAGTTAATTAATTTGACCACAATAGACCACAATATTTGTAAACAACATCAATAGGCTACATTAGCAATGCAAGCTAACAGCTGGTTAGCTTCAGTTACCATGCTGAAGAGACATTGAACAGAAATATTAAGACATATAACTGAATGTCAAATAAACAAGTGGCATTTTAAGACAAGCTAAAATAACTACTAAAATAACAAATCTATTATTCACCTGGACCCTGATTTAAGCAACGTTACTGGCTAACTACTGAAGAAAACCCACAACGTTCGCCTTCTCGGTCAATGGAAAAATATCCCTCTTAGTTATATATCATACCAAAACGAAGTGTTTAATAGATAAATCATTATATTTTCTCTTACCTGCAATCTTCTCTACCGTCCAGCTTTAATGGGCTGAAGTTTCTGTGCTGCTGCTGACTGAAAATCCTTTGAGCAAATGAAGCGATTTAGCCACATCTACCCCTAGCGTTCGCCAACTTGAGCGCCCATATTCACACTAAACGTATCAATTATTACTTTCTAATTCATTTATTCTCTACATGCCTCCAAGTAAAATCTGAATCTACAACCAATTTAGTCACCTTACTCACTTTAGAGCATGTGAGTGACATATTACCAAATGTGGAATTTATAGGACAGTCTTCATGTATTGAGTTATTTAGTTAGATGAATACAATGGAAAATATGTTATCAACAACCAACCTGCCAACATTTCTCAGAAACACTGGGCTTCCTATATGTTGTTACAAGTATTCGCCGCAAAGTGGAAATATTTTGTTCTAGACGGATTAGAAAAGACAGCATTTTACAGTGTCCAGTCAGTGCAGCGATTTAAAGACATTCAGGCAGCCTGCATTGTAAAATCAATCTCAAGAGAGATCAAAATATGAATTTGAGTATACGGAACTGGTAGAGAACTTTGTCTATTGTTGCAAGGAGAAAACACCAGAACGATAGAAGAGTATTCTGGCCTCAAAGACCATTTATAAATGCAGGGATACATTTCCTTTTGTGAAACAAATGGTAGCAATTCTAGCCAAAATATGCATGTATGTACCGTACTGAAAAGTGTTTGAACCAGTCAGAGCATTTATCTCCAAATGGAAAAAGGATAACATTGAAGGAACTGCAGGCCTCTCCTAGCATCAATAAAGGTTCACAATCCCAAAAATGGCATCCATGTAAAACCCATGGCATCGCAAGGTGAAAATCACTGCTACCTCCCCAAAAAACATCAGTGCTTGTCTGAATTTTGCCTTCATGAACCTTCTCAAACCTTTTGAGATAATTTTTTTTGCGGATGGATGAGTTCGAAAGTGGAACTTTTTGGAAGACAGGAGTCCTGTTAGATCTGATGTTAATGAAATACTGAACTCCCACTCTCACAACAAGAACATCATAGTTAAGCGTGGTGGTGGCATTGCGCTGCTGTGGTGATACTTTGCTGCTTTAGACTTGGCAATGTGCAATAACTGGAGTAAAAGATGATTTTTGTTCTCTCTCAGAAAATCCTAAAGGAGAATGTCTGGTCTTCAGTCTGTAAGTTGAAGCTCAAGTGCAACTAGATTATTTTGCAAGACAATGTTCAAAATTATATAAGAAAATACACATCTGGAATGGCTCATAGAAAGCATATTAAAGTTTTTTCTGAACTAAAGCAGTAGTTACTGCTGCTAAGATAGCACAACTAAATTTTACATTTAAATTAGTTTTTCCACATGGGTAATAAAAAAATAATTAAATTAAATACTGTATGTGTTGACTCAGGTTGCTTTTGTTTTACATTGTATGAAATACTAACACAGTAGAATTCAGAGGGAGGGCAAATACATTTTGCACTCCTATAATGTTTCCACTACAACTTGAAACATGACTTGGAGTATAGAAAATAAACAAAAACAAATTAATGCATTTACACTTTTCTACAGATTTTCCATTTCAGGCCCCAAATCCAGTCATGACCCAAGTAATTAATATGATGAACATATATGCATGTTTTCTTTATTATTTGTTTATAATAGCAATATATTGATGATTATTTATTTTATTTTGCTGTCAGGCCTCATACAATAAGATGAACAAAATATTACTGCATAAATATCTTATTGCACGGAATAACTTTAGTGAGTGAACAAAATGATTTATATACATAAAAATATATAACTATTCATGTCTGACACAGAAATAAGAAAAAAAATATATAGTGCCAAAATTAAATACAAGTATAACATAAAGCATATAAGAAGAGTCACTCTGCTGGCAACATGTTTTTACTGTGGAGTGTTGCAAGCCTGTTTCTGACACAATGGGATCTTTTTTAAACAAAAACTTCCACTTCTGCCACTTCTGTCTTTACAAGATTTTGCTCAAAAACTTCAGCGTCTTCCTGTAACTTGAGCAAGTGATGAGCATTTATTTTCTTCCTTTTCTGCAGTGATTTTCCCCTTGGTACTCTCTCACGATGCTTGATTAAGTCCAATCTCTTCCTGATCGTGGATTCATGAACTTTGACTTTAGATAGAGCAAGAATAGCCTGCAGCTCTTTGGATGTTATTTCAGGATTTTTTGCGACTTCCTGGATGATTTTACGTTGCGCCCGTGGAGAGATTTTAGGCGGTCTACCACTCCTAGGAAGATTCATCACTGTTCCGAGCATTTTCCACTTGCAAATTATGGATCTGATTGTGGATTTGTGAAGTCCCATAATCTTCGAAATGGATTTGTATCCTTTACCTGCCTTATGGTAGAAAATGACCTTCTCTTTGAACTCTTCAGGAAGCTCATTTGATCGTGGCATTATGCATTTGCTGAATCTTCACAGGATGATCCAGGGTTACAGCCGAGCCCAAACACAAAGTATCTACAAGAAAGCAAATAATAAAGCAGGTTTTAAACCACCTGGTTCACGCAACAATAAAAAGGAAACATACTTTGGCTTTACAGTAAACAATAAAACAAATAAACAAGTAGAACCGGCGTCATACAGTTAGGATCAGCCCAGCTTATGGTGACATCCAAGAGAAACAGACAGCTAAAGAGGACACTTACTTTTACTTTAGATTATGGGTATTATACTGAAAACAGACGTTAAACGTTGTGCCTAGTCATCTTTGAACTTCTTAGTTCAAGGCTAGACATTCTGACCTAATAGCCCACATTCATCAATGTGGGATAATTGTGGCATATTCACAGCTAACTATAATACAATTATCTCTGTTCACCATTTGATCTACTAAAGTAAAAAAAAAGGTTAAAACTTTAGGCATTTCGTAGGCTTTTCTTATGTATCCAGAGGGGTCAAGACAAATCAAATTTAAAGTAAAAGTGAGCCACATTCCTCTACATTTGCATTAAACCACTATATATAAAAACAAAACAATGCACGTTTTTAAGACAATTCCATCGCTGGTTAGCTTCAGGTCCCCGTTAAAGTGACGCCTAGGGCATATTAATGCTAAATATAGACTGACATACAACAAACAACATATTATCCACAAACTCCAGTGTGGCGAAGCTTTTGATGTATTGTGTAAAATGGTCACTTGGTCGGTCAAATATCCCCTGCTAGGCATACATTATCTCGAAACCCCAGTGATTGACACGTATTTCATCTTACCTGTTTGTATTGTTGCACTGAAGAAGTGTTTGCTCTCTGCTGCAGCTGGAAGATTATTGGGATATGAATTCCGTAGAGCGAGTGAAACGTCATACGCCACAGCTCAGAGAAATACAGCGACCTCTAGTGTTCACTGAGAGATACAGCGACTCCCGGTGCTCACCCAGTGCTAGTGTTTCTCAAACCTGTTTGACTCCAGGGTCTCTCATTGTCAAGCTAGCCACTAGAACTTGACAAATGGCTCACAGAAAAGGCTAAATAAAAAATCCAGTTCCCACCTAGCAATGATCCAGTTTAAGTCAAAACACAAATGTAGCTGAATTTCAAACAAACACGACAATTATTTGCTGGAATGTTTTTATTGAAATGTTTTATTACCTTTGCATAGAAACAATAATATAGATGAGTATTTTTTTTATTTTTCAGTCAGGCCTTATACAGTGGCTTTAAGGTACTGTGCTCATACATGACACAACAAAATGTAAAAAAATCAGAATCAGCTTTATTTCCAGGTATATTTACAGATACGAGGAATTTGTTTTCGTGACAGAAGCTAACGCGGTGCAACAGAATGACAGTTACAGAACAAAATATACAGATAATAAAAAGAAGAATAAAAAAAACAAGTAAATGAGGAATAACAATATACAAATTGACAATTGTATGTACAGGTATATAACAATGGACAGCTTTGTATGTACACAATGTCACCAGAAGTAAATACAAGATACAATTATTACTATAATTTTTTTACTGTAGATTGTTGCAGGCCTGTTTGTTATACACTGGACATGAGGGGACTCTTATCAAATAAAAACTTCCACTTCTGCCACTTCTGTTTTTAAAAGATTTTCCTCATAAACTTGGGAATCGTCCTGTAGATTATTTTCAAACAAGGCACAAGCATTGATTTTCTTTTTCTGCAGTGTTTTTCGCTTTGACACGATCTCGCGTTTCCTAATTTGGCCCAGTCTCCGTCTGATTGTAGAGTCATGAACTTTGATTTTAGCTGAAGCAAGAGAAGCCTGCAGTTCTTTGGACGTTATTTCGGGTTTCTTTGTGACTTCCTGGATGATTTTCCGCTGTGTCCGTGGAGAAATCTTTGTGGGTCGACCACTCCTGGGAAGATTCATTACTGTTCCAAGAGTTTTCCATTTGGAAATGATAGTTCTGACAGTGGATCGATGCAGTCCCATAATTTTAGAAATAGCTTTGTAACCCTTACCAGACTTATGATAAAAAATAATCTTTTCTTTTACATCTTCTGGAATTTCCTTTGATCGTGGCATTATGCGCTTGCTGAATCTTTATTTGAATCTTTCAGGTTGATTTTGAGGAGTGCTATAGAGTCAGTCCAGCCACTTCAGCAAGGAATCTGCAAAAAGTAAAAAAAAAAAAGTTCTATAAATTTGACCTCTTTGCTAGATCTGTGAACTACTTAGACTAGGGGTGGCGAATGTCAGTCCTGGAGAGCCGCAGCCTTACAGAGTTTTGGTTCAACCCTAATCAAACACACCTGAACAAGCTAATCAAGCTCTGAAGGGTTACTAGGAAGCTGCAGGCAGGTGAGTCTTTATTAGGGTTGGAGCTGAACTCTACATGATTGGAGTTCACCCCCCCTGATTTAGACAGACAGTTATACTAATTTAATTCAATACATATTTAAACAATTATTAAACAAATAATAATAAAACATTTACACAACTAATCTTGTTCGATTGAGGTAATTTCATGTTTGAAAGACATTTTTGTTCACCAAGGCTGCGTTTATTTGATTGAGATTTCTTTTTTAAAAACGGTAACATTGTGAAATATTTCAATTTGAAATATCTATTTTATGTTTTAGTATATTTTAGCTAAATATATGTCTGTGATAGCAAAACAGCCAACAGCCTGCAGTGTCACGTCCTTCAGAAATCAATATGCTGATTTGTTGATCAATACATATTATTATTATCAGTACGGAATTGTGCTCCTTAATATTTTTTGTAGAGATTTTTTTTACAGGATTCTTTGATGAATAAAATATTCAAAAGAATAGTATTTATTTGAAATACATTTTTGTAACATTTTAAATGTCACGTCTAATCAATTTAACGCCTCCTTGCGGAACAAAAGCGTAAACATTGAACATACCGAATCCAACCTTTTGAACGGTTCAGCAAAACACTAACAAAACCTTCTTAAAAATTCAACCCCAATCATCAACTGAGGCTCTGAAATATATGAAATATAAACACGTCTAGCTATTGTTTTTAGCAACTGCACTTAAACAGGCGGCTGGTTTACCTCGATATTCACGGTAACTGACACCAAACGGAACGACCGAGTCCGTGACATAATAAACCACAACGAGCGAAAGGGAAAAGATAAAGAAAAATAATAAGCTAAACAATCGTCGCAGTCAATGCAGTTTGAAGTAAAACGGCAGCCAACATAAATCGCTTCTTTTTTCTGTAATTACATGTTCTAACTGACATGTCCTTCCAAAAATTACACAAAAACATTTAGACTAATCTTACCAGGCAGGTTTGTGTCCCATAAATTGACAACATCCGGACAATTATCGCGTGTAAACGCAGCTTCTGAGATGCTTGGCAGCAGCTGACTAAATTCCGCTTCATATGAGTCATCACAACGTTTCAACATAAGAGACCTCTAGTTAACAAACTATTATGGACTTCAGTTTTATATGCATGCCATGCAGCATCCAGGGTCTTTATTTTAGTGTCACATGAGTATATATCCTTGTGTTACGAAGTAGGCTATATATTGTATTAAAACAGTTTTAGTTGTCTGCAAATACAGAGATGTTTAATAATGTAACTTTATCGGGACTTTATCATATATTCAACTCAATAACATATTCATATAATTTGATACACAGCAACACCTGCAGCTCCATCTAATGTGAATGTAGCTGACATAAAAAAACAAACAACAAACAATTGCTAGGTAGCCTACTTTTTTTATTCCCTTCCCATAAGAATAGCCACATTAATGAGGAATTCTCTTATTTTGCAATCAGGCCTCACACAGTAATGAGATGGATGAGAAGAGGTCAGTACAAATATTTTACGTTAAACAGCCGGTCGAGAACTGAGTTGCTCTAAATATAAAAAGTATTGTACTATTCATTCCTGACTTGTCAACATCATAACAAAAGGTAAAAAATATGCCCCCAGGAGTAAATACAATTGTGATATTGCACAATAGTTTACAGTACAGTATGTACAATTTCACATACAGTGGTCATGCTGCTGTTAAAACAAGTTGAATACGCGAGCAGAATGCAATCATATGAGATTCAGATGAGTAAATATATTGTTTACACTTTCACTTGTATATTTACTCGTAAACAATACAATGTCAAAGCCTTGAATTGCTGTTATAAGAAAAAAATCTATATTTACATTTAATAAAAGGCCTATACATGTGCCATATGAGAGGCAGCAGAACTGAGCTGTGTTTAATAAATCAAAAACCTTTTATTATTTTGTAACCTCGTCATAAAAGAAACAAAAATCACCTTCACAAAACATAAATTCAACATGTCTAAAGAATAATACTGTAAAAGGTCAATGGAAAGGGGTCATATTATGATAATTCAAATGATCTAAGCTTTCCGTCTCCACACAAGGAACGTTCAAGTACATCTTTTTCTTCACAGATCTCGAGAACACTGAAAATCCTTCCTCTAATACACAGATAGATGAGACACAATGAAAGGCTAGGTCATCTACAAAATATCCTCATAAAAATATATTCATATATTTCATTCATTGTGAATCCTAACCGACTAACCTTACAATAATACAAAACAATGTTTATATTTTCAATGTAAATGAGGGGTGAAGAAATGGATATTAGAACACATTCTTATGAATCCATTATAATACTGTCCAAAATGTAAATTTGAGAAATATTTAACTAAATTAACATGGTTATAGTCATCATATAGTAATAATTATGTGAACCAGCCTCTGAGAGAATGGATAATCTATATGCAAATTACATTTTATTATAAAAAAAGTAAATAATGTCGAAATTAATTGCACAAAATGCACAGTGCAAATAATTTGTATGACACTGGACTTCTAAACTCATAAACATTGGGTCTACGTTCTTCTCAGTCAAATATATCAAATAAATACAAACAGCCATTTGATTTGTTGGGATTCTCTTTTTATCTAACAAAGTCAATTCTCCAGAGACGGCTAGCCGAATCCTAAAGGCACCTTGAATTAAGTCATTAAATTGGGTGTCAGTGGTCCCACCTTCTTCTTCTGCAATGACAAACACTGATGATACATGTTTGGGTTTTCATCTGCCAAATAGATGCCACTATGCCAATGCTTTACCACAGCCTGCATAAATCAATCACAGACAAAATGATCTCTCAAAATAACATCTTTATGCCATGATACATGCCTTCAGTAAAACAAACGCTTAAGACTGAGAGGTGTTTGGCAAGGAACAATCAACTGAAGGCTTCCACAAGAAATAAATGAGCATAGCTGTGCAGAAGGCTATAACAGACAGCGTCGATTTGACATAATTCTTGGTGCATGCCTTGTTTTTCTTCCCCTCGCTGATGATGTACAATCTGATGCCATCTTATCTTTGTCGTTTGTGCAATGAATTAAATAAGAATATTCATATAGAGTATTTAACATTTACAGTCTGTCTAAAACATTTTCCACACAAGGACTTTTTGTAAGATTAAGCACGTGAAGAAAAAGATTAAACGTACATAAACATTTTTCATAAAAGAGGATTTTGGCAAATAATTATGTTTCTGTAAAAAAAAAAAAACACATGGTGAAATGATTTATTAATGTGATCCAGAGATTACACACTTAAAAGACTTCTGGCAAAACACAATAGAAAGAGACAAGCCAGTCACTATGTACAGGACAGTTTCTCAAACTGGTGATGAGCTTGATCCCAAAGCGTTTGTTCTGATACTCAAAAAAAGATTCGGAAAGAGTCTGTACACCCCCATTAGATGAACCATTCTTTCTTGCTTTCGTCGATGGTCTCTGTGAAATTGGCCTCGGTGCCGATAATGGCCGTGTCGGCTGACTCTGATGACTCTCCCCCTTTGGCCTCATTGGTGTGGTAGGTGCCTTTATGGCGGAACATGTATCGAATCAGAAACACCAGCGTGCACAGAATAGTGAAGATCACCACTGCAATGATACCTGCAAGGAAAATACATTCACTGCAGTTAAAGGTATAGTTCAAAAGGAACATATGCTGAAAATATATTCATCCTAAAGCCATGTAGATGAGCTTGTTTCTTCATTGGAACATATTTGGGAAAATTAAATATTACATCACTTGCTCACCAACGGATCCTCTGCAGTGAATGGGTGCCGTCAAGAGTTTAAACAGCTGATAAAAACAACACAAATCCACAAGTAATTCACACGTCTCCAGTCCATCAATAACAACATCTTGTGAAAAGCTGTGTGTTTGCAATAAAGAAATCCATCATTAAGACGTTTTCCTAATTGATGGACTGGAGTGATGACTAGTGATGTTCATTCTGATGGCACCCATTCACTGTAGAGGATCCATTGGTGAGCAAGTGATGCAATGCTAAGTTTATCCAAATATGTTCTGATGAAGAAACAAACTTCATCTTGGAAGACCCAAGGGTGAATTTTCATTTTTGGATGAAATATTCCTTTAAAAGTATAAATAACTTAAAAGAAGTCCATCTGAATTAAATAAGAGTATATTTCCATCTCACCTCCTATTATAGCTGAATTCCTATTAACTCCATCCGGTATCACTCTTTCCTCATTGAAGGGGAAATCAGCACCTGTAGATGATCATAATAATCATGATAATTATCAGGTATTATTGGTTTCATTTCAATTTTAGTTGCAATAATTTTGTAGTGTGTTTTGTCAATATTCATATCAAGTTTATTTTTTAAATGTCTGTAGTTTATGGATTTATTGAAGTATGTTTTACAAGAAAATACTATTTCAGTTTTACACGTAATTATTTTTTGTTTCAGTAAACTATAATAACCCTAAGACTGAAAATGACATGTAAAAACACTGAACAGTCGGACGTGTCCAATTCTAGAAGAAAATGAATCAAGTTCTCAGTCAAAATTAATTACATTTACAAGCAGATTCATTTTTTAAGGAGCTGATGTGACTAAATTCTTCTCAACATGTTTGTCAGATACACAAACACAATGGTTTAATATGATGCACAAAGGTACTTATAGCTGAGTGAAGCATATTGGTCTTCAAAGAAACCATTTTGTTCACTAACTGGCCATTGACCTTTTAACATTATAGCAGGGTCCAAGGCCTGTTTATTTAGTTATGGTTGTGGTGACTGGTCTAAAAAGTCGACTCTAAAATGTGTTACTGCTGTAATGAACTTTCGTTCAGTATTTAAATTTCATGTTTAGATCACTCTGAAAGCAATGCAATAACTGTGAAAGTTAAGACACACTTAGGTGGGTTTCTATAAAGAGGTTTACAGCGGACAGATCTCGTCTGTCAGGTCAATGCTTCACTCTGGAGGTGCTGCAATCAATAACTAGCATTGTCTTTTACACCACTCCTGGGAAATAATGCAGAGATTTCAGAGCATTTCCAGTAGACCTCTTGGTTGTTTAAATGTGCTGACCTGCGTCTAGGTGCCACGGGTCGGTTGCAGCAGACATGGGTGGGATGGTGAGGGGTGAAGCTCCGCAGTTGGATTCCACCAGTTTACCCTGGTGAGAGACGGGCACAGAACCGCGGGACCTGAGAGCGGCTTTCAGAGGAGCAATGCTGTTGAACTGCACTCTGGACAGGCAACCCACAAACCCGGGGGTGTTGTATTTTTCAATAATTACTGGATCAATGTACCCGGTTTCTGCAAGAAGAAGAGATACAGATAGGCATCTAAAGTTAGACCAAGAGCAAGAGAATAATCAGCATCTAGATGTTTGAAATGTCAGATAGCCTGAAATACAAGATAACTGCAGAAAACTGATCCAAGACTTGTTCCGGGAAAAGTGTTCCATTTCACTGCAATAAAAGGATAAGATCAATGCATGTTCATCAGATATGCATTACAGTGGCATCCTAAAATAAAACCTTGAGGGAACAACAGTATCTGATTAAAGAATGTATCATTTTCACTTGAACTACAAACATGTTGATAATAAATTGCTGTCTGCATGTATGCCATTCCCATTCAATGGTTTACAGACTTTAAATGCAGACAATTTTTTTTGTTGCTACTGAATATGAAAAGGTTCTGAATATAAAAAATATAAAAATACTCACTGTCATTTTTTCCATACCTGTATAATTCTGTTTCTTCCGGATATTTTTAATACATAATTTGATCTACTTCACAATACATTTCAGAACCATTTAAATTGTAAACTTGTAAAAATTCATTGCTCACTGAAGATTATTAATGATTAATAACTTACATTTTGTTTTGATCCAGTGGTTTGTTTCTTAACTAAAACTATAAAAAATAGTCTACTTAACTGAAATAAATCTGAAATAAAGCAAAAAAAAATATTAGATGAAAAGCTGAAATGAAAATTAGAAATGTTGCTGCATTGGCAACTAACTGAAATACTATAAGCTCTTATTTTAAATAAAATAATGTATTAAAATAAGTACTGAAATTATTTCAAAAAATCTGAAAAGAATATAAATTAAAGCTAATTAGAATTATTAAAAAATAACAAATGCACGTAACAAAATGACTTAAAGGTGAACTACAATTAAAATGAAAACTGAAAATATAAAAAATACAAGCTAATTCAATTAAAAAAAAATGTTATAATAGCATGCAAATAATACTAAAACAACACTGATTTGTTTCCCACATAAAGGCTCTCTTTAATTATACTTTGTGCCCTTTTTGAAAAGAGCGACCAGAACATTCTTCAAAACATCTTCTTTTATGCTCTACAGAAGAAAGTCATACAGGTTTAAAATGACATGAAAGTGAGTAAATGACGACAGAATTTCAAATTTTTGAGAGAACTATCCCTTTAAACCTCGATTGCTCCAAACCAATCTTTATACTCCATAATATTTAAATCCAAACAGCAGAGTAATCCTGATTTAAGATTAAAACCCAGTCCGCTGGCATTTTCATTACACTTCTACCCTTTCCATTCCCCCTCTTTCTTGTCTTCAGGCACACTAATATGCTGGTGCCTTCAAAGTGCTGCAGAACAAATCCCCTCCATCACCAAACACAGACAAAAGAGTCCGTCTAACTGCTGCACATTACAGACGAAACCTCTTCAAACCTGTGTTTGTGAAGCCTCTTCAAAGCAGCTAAATTCAGCATTCTCTCACCACAGCCAGGGGTAAAGTACAGACTGTCTCTGCGGT
This sequence comes from Ptychobarbus kaznakovi, assembly GCA_027422405.1. Taxonomy (NCBI): domain Eukaryota; kingdom Metazoa; phylum Chordata; class Actinopteri; order Cypriniformes; family Cyprinidae; genus Ptychobarbus; species Ptychobarbus kaznakovi. The sequence goes on along the minus strand of CM049814.1, from coordinate 10,394,772 downwards.
AAAGACCGCACATGAAAAACACACAATGAGAACAATGAATAAAAAAACAAAGCAAGCTGTCTGTGTTGTGCATCAAGAACACCTCATAAGGATGATTATTTAGAGTATCACAGTCAAACAGTTTTTATACCTTTGGCAGTGGGGGTGCGCGAGAGATGACAGTATAGCAGAGATTCAAGGTTGTGCGACATTCAGATGTGAATTAAGAATGCCTTTTGAATTGCAATTCAACTCATGAAACTTATTTGCACCAATAAACAAGATGCACAATGAAGTGTATTTTTTTATAGCATATACTATTATTTACAAGTTTGGGGTTGTAAGATTTTTTTAAAGACTTTTATGTCTTACAAGTCTGCATTTATTTGGTCAAATGCAACACAAAAAAATTTTTTTTTAAATTTTAAATAAAATAATATAATTACAATTTTAAATAACTGTTTTCTTTTTAAATGTGTTTAAATTGTATTTTTTTCCCTATGATGGCAAAGTTGAATTTTTAGTAGTCATTACTCCAGTAAGCTTGCCAACAGCCATATCACCCTGCAGCCCAAGACCGGTTGCCCACTGAAGCTAAGCAGGGTTGAGCCTGGTCAGTACCTGGATGGGAGACCTCCGGTGAAAACTAGGTTGCTGCTGGAAGAGGTGTTAATGAGACCAGTAGGAAGTGCTCACCCTGTGGTCTGTGTGGGTCCTAATGCCCCAGTATAGTGATGGGGACACTATACTGTAAAAAAGCACCGTCCATCAGATGAGACGTTAAACCGAGGTCCTGACTCTCTGTGGTCATGAAAAATTCCATGGCACTTCTCGTAAAGAGTAGGGGTGTAACCCCGGTGTCCTGGCCAAATTCGCCCATTGGCCTCTGACCATTATGGCCTCCTAATCATCCCCATACACTGATTGGCTTTCATCACTCTGTCTCCTCTCCACCAATAAGCTGGTGTGTGGTGGGCATTCTGGCACAATATGGCTGCCGTCGCATCATCCAGGTGGATGCTGCACATTGGTGGTGGATGAGGAGATACCTCCCTTACTATGTTAAGCGCTTTGAGTGTCTAGAAAAAGCTATATAAATGTAACAAATTTTTGTGGAAACCATCGTACATTTTTTTTCAGGATTCTTTGATGAAGAGAAAATTTCATAAGCAACAGCATTGAAATAGATATTTTTTTGAAACATTATACATTTCTTTACTGTTACTTTTGATTAAAAGCATGAACTGTTTATTCCATAAACTGATAACTGATAATTCAAAACAACATCATTTTTATTGTAACATGTTGCAGGGTACAAGACATGTAAAAAGTTCTATGATCATGTGTTGTACTAATGAAAGTCAACAAACGTTCACTACATGCAGAAATAATAGGCCAAAACACACAAATATTCCAAATGCTAGGTCTCACGGGGCTAAAATGGGATTTCACCCCCGATTCAGCAAAAATAAATGGCCTCCCTAAAGTCAACCTCGCAGCTCAATGCTCAGCAGAAAGTGAAGAAATGCGATAACATCCTATTAAATACTAGTCTCAGATTCTTGCTGGCACAAGCCAGACAGAACACTTGTTCATTTTCAGTAAGACGCCTATGAATACAAACACACTAAATCTGATCTGCTTGAATTTCAGTTTCAGAGATCTGTTTCTCAATGTGAAACGACCGGGGTAATAAGAAACAACAGAGCTGTAGAGACGTTACATCTCTGATGTGAATGATCTCATTAAATTCGGTTATTGCCTTTGCTTTAAATTACTGCAATATGAAATTACAGAGATTCATTTGAGTGTATCTCATCACTTGTATGAAAAATCAATGCATAGCAAATCAAACGATAATCATTCTAGTCACATTCACATCCAACATCTACTTGAAAATGCAAATATTTTCAATGATTTAAAAGAACATAGCGCATTAAAGCTATTCAGGTTCATGTTTGTTGTATGAAACATAACACGTTCTGCTGTGTATTGGTTCCTCGGAGGCGTGAAACGTGGCTGGAATATTTATGAGAACTGATTGATTGTTGCTGCTGCAAATTCAGGTGGAAAGCTCTGGAGATTTCCCTCTCGCTCTTCGTGATGCTCTGATTATTAGAGACGCGCTGCAGTTACCCCTTGTTTTGTGCAAACTGGACGTTCATTACATGGATTTTACCCCTCTGATGAAATGTTTTATACTGCAAGCAGATGGACTCAAATCAGCCACAGTTCTCCGACATTACGAGGGAGGAGGGAGCACTGCAGTTTCTTTGTTCCTCAACGCTGCAAACTTTACCTCGAGTCATAGTTACGGCTACAAACAAACATTGATTTTCACAATTCCCACTAAAAGTTCATCATGGCCTGCTTCTATAAACACACAGATCCTGTTGTTTATCTCCCTGTGATTGACTGATAAATAAAAGCAGACGATAACAGCTGGCTGTCTGTGTTCTGTTGATCTTGGAGGGCATATGGTGCTTCTAGTGTGGTGCAGAGCAATAAGATTCAGGTTAATTAGATTCAAGGTCAAGATCCGGCTGATATGAAGAAAGGGTGGATGGTGTGACCTGAAACTTAAGCGGTGGTGGCATAAACATCACCTCACCGCATTATTTCAGTGTGCTTGTGTGCAGTGTATGATAAAATAAGACTGGTAAACAAAGGCATCCAGAGTTGCAATTTTTATGTTATATATTTGTGGTCAGAATCCATTCTAAATATATGTTTTATAAATGTATATAAATATTGAAGCTCAGTGAATTTTTTTTTGACATAGAAAATCTTTTTAGTTTCAACCTTACTTTTTCTTCAAATGTGACATGCATTTTCTTGAATTGAAATATATATAATTAAATAAAAATGGCCAAAAATATTGTGGTGTGACATTTTTTTGTAACATTTGAATATATATATATATATAGATTTAATTTGTATATTTATTTTCTACAAATATAAAACTATCCATCCATCCATCCATCCATCCATCCATCCATCCATCCATCCATCCATCCATCCATCCATCCATCCATCCACACACACACACACTCACCCCTACACACACACACACACCACACACACACGTGTAGATAGATGAGATAGACAGATGATAGATGATAGATCTACATCAAAAACCAGCATGCATTTATAGCATAAAACTTGCTAAATAATAAAAACATGATAATATAATTTCCTTGATAGCACCAACTTGTACTGCAATGCACCAACACTTGTAGCCACCTGCTGTAAATACTTCTTCCTGTTTTATAATGCAGTTCAGTGTAGAAAACAGACACAAGATACGTACATGATCATACTGTAAAACTCACCAGACGTAACTGATACTCCATTCCACAAGCCATGTTCCTTACTGCAGTCAACGCAATACACTGTATCACTTTAAAAACATTTCACGCTGAGAAGAGATATGTAGAATTATGCAGTGCAAGTAAAACAGCTATTTGAAAACCCATAAATTATTTTTAACAGCGCTTTTGTCTATGATCTGCTGAGAAACGCTATGAATTATTCAGAGACAGTAAAGTAAACACTGCTATCCTGGTTGGGGCCATTATTGCGGGGGAGAGATAATAGAGGGGGCAAATGAGGGATTGAAGAGCGTCTTTTGATGGATGGGTTGGGAGATGGAGAGAAGGGGTGGGATGAAAGGGTTGCCATGGTAACAAATGGAAGCTGGTGTAGCAGGAGTGGAAGAGAAAAGGAGGTGGCAGATGCTGGACCAAAATAAAAGTGATTATGTGAATTACAATGACACTGTCAACACATCCCAAGATGGCCTAACATTTCATTTCGTCATCTTGCTATACTGCTCAGAATGGGAGAGGCCAGTCTTCAGATCTTGCTGCATGATGCACCACGTGCTAACAGACTGAGACAGAACAACACCTGTCCAACATCGCGTGACAACAGGATCAGAGAGCAACCTCAGAAACACCCACAGCAAAGGAAACACACAGCTATATTCACTAAATCACTGCAGGGAAGTTGTGGCCTAATGGTTAGAGAGTCGGGCTTGTAATCCAAAGGTTGCGAGTTCGAGTTTCGGGCCAGCATAAATTGTCGGTGGGGGGAGTGAATGTCCAGCGCTCTCTCCACCTTCAATACCACGACTAAGGTGCCCTTGATTCCGAATATGGGTCACCATACTTGGCCGTATGTCACGTCACTTTCACTTTAAATGAATTATGCAAATCAGGTAATAATGCAAACATGCCCACAACAATTAGTGCTGATCTCAATTTGCACAAAGAAATTCTCTATAATACAGCAGACTATTGCAATCGGCCGTACTTTACTGGGACTGTACAGCATCGTTCCAACCACTTCAGATCAGATACCTGAAAAAATTTAAAACTGTCACTTTTATCAGCCAATAATTGTTAATAATGAGTCTGCACACGCACACACAGACACACACACGCACGCACACACACACACACACACACACACACACACACACACACACACACACACACACACACACACACACACACACACACACACACACACACACACACACACACACACACACACACACACACACACACACACACACACACACACACACACACACACACACACACACACACACACACACACACAGGTTTGAGTCTGAAAGAGAGATACAAATATATATAAAATAAAAATACATAAATAGAAAAAAATATCAATAAGTTGTAGGTTTTTGTACTGAAATATATAGCACAAAAAAATACAAATACATTTGATGAATTCAGACCTCAGTGTTTCTACTTATTCTTCCATCAGCCACCCTTGGAAGGTGCAAACACCTGCACCGCACACATATACCAGCACTGCAGACAATCTGCCCAACAAATCAATAATCAAACACGCTACAATACATTCTGATTCTAATTCAATATTAGGAACAGGAATACATAAAAGACTACTGTGGGCGATCAGTGGAATATCCAAACACATTAAACACATGTACGGCGTCCTTCACCCTGGAAACACAGTCTCACATCCTCATTCAAACCCCTCAGTGCTGCATTACAGAAAGCAAACATTACCTGCCTGACAAGCGTTTGTTATCAGCTATCTCACTTTCTTCTTCCAAAATGCCAGCCTTCTTCTCTGTCAATGTATGCTCCTCTCCACGCTGCGGATGCCTGTGTGTGAGTGTGTGTGTGTGTGTACGTATATCTGCAGCTGAGGCTGGGTGTTCACTGCAGCCCCTCTCCTGTTCCGCACTCATTGATATCCTGCTTCAACAACACCTGGAAACTGGATTCCACTGTCGTCTGGATCTGGAGCCCCCCTCACGCTGGATGATGACTGCACCCAGAACTGTGCAATGAGCACAGAATAGCCAGTGACATCATCCATCTGTTCAACAAGGCTTTGATGGAGACCAGGCGGACTGCATCAGGATGTCTTTCAGAGAAGCTAAGCAAGTCTGTTCAGTGTAATAGAATATCATTTTGTTTTCTTGACATGTGTTCTAGTCCAAATTACTATTCTGCTATAGACTTTGTGTGGGAAATGGTGTAAGTAAAAACTTACTCTGTCGCCTCTAGCTCTCAAATGTACTTTTGACAGTTTTTTAAATATGAAAACTATAAAAAATCTTTAAATAATATGTTCAACATTGTATAATATTTATTATTATGCATTTTTATATATTATTATATATTTTATATTAAAATTAATCTAAGATTTTTTAGTGTAATATATAACATTATATTGATATTTATGGAATGTATTTTTATATTAAAATGAATAAATAATTTTAACATGAAACCTTTGTTCTATGGGCTGATTTCTATTTTACGAATCTCTAAATGCATTTTCCCTTAAAAAATTAAATAAAATGCTATGTATTATTTAAATAATATTTTCAACATTATATTAATATTTAACTTGTGTACATTTTTTAAGTGTAATGTGTATTTTAAGTGTAATATATAACGTTATATTAATATATACACAATGCATTTTTGTTCAAATTAATAAATAATTGAAGCACAGTTAATATTGTTAATAATTGATTTGCTTCTTTATTTATTTATTATTATTTATTATTCTTCCACTTTTGTTAATTTAAGGTTGTGGAACAGGGTGGGGAAAGAAAATACATAATTATGTAATTGTTTGAACTTTTTTGTCTAAACATGTTTGAAAAATTAATAAATAAAGTAAAAAAAAATAAATATAATAATAATTGTAACATTAAACCTTAAATAGCTGTTTCCAATCGGACCAATCACCGCAGATTAGCGTCACGCAAAGGAGGGGTTTGGAAAAATGAATGGTTGAGCGAATAAGCAAATAAATGCATATTATAAGACAATGAATGTATCTTTTGAACTTGCATGCATGTGAACCTGTTGTTGGGGACTCCTAAAATCAAAATATGAACCTTTCATTACCCATAATAGGGGCACTTTAAACACATAAAATATATCTAAATGCATTTTCCCTAAAAAAAAAAATGTAATAATATTTTCAACATGATATAACTTGTGTTACTTGTGTCTGTTTGTAATCTATATTATATAAATAATATTTTCAAGATATTATATTAATATTTCAAGTATTATGTAATTTTAAGCATAATATGCTTATTTAATTAAAATGTATTTTATTATTAAACCTTACACCAAATTGGGCTGGCAAATTTCCACTGTAAGAGTCTCTAATTTATTTTTTTTTAAATTAAAGAACAAGTTTAAACTATATTGCCTGTGGTAACTGACAGTTTTGCTCCATAAACACAAAGTAGAAAATAGCTTGTTTCTGCAAACTACACACTCAGCAGTATGTGATACATAGTAAACACATGAGAGAGACTGCGTGAATAGTGTTTAGTCCTCAGGGAACATTATGAGGCTATAACTCATCTAAATTAAATCTTTTGTGCTCCATTCTAATGTAAATCGGCCCCTCGAGGGTGTAGACGGCTATACATCTGTGTATTATTCTCGTCTTAAATAGTCAGGGTTTGAGAGGGCTCCTCATAATTGGTACTTAATGACTGTGTCAAAACATACTCAAGGGAATAATTTTTTCATTGCAGTAATATTAGATTTATAATCTGGTTCACAATTTAAACCAGAAATGTGAAGCTTTTGTCAATGCAGCCACGTGAGTTCTTATGTTAAAAATGTAATTCGAGCTGCTTTGCATGTTATTTTTGTAGTCTGAATCTTGAGGTGGGAGTGCTTGAATTCTAAAGCCACTGTTACATCCAGTTACACCCCAAGCGAAGCACATATGTGCAGGATGATGAATCATCTCCCTGTATGAATCATGGGCGATGAGGCCGTTCAGACTGATGCAAGGATGGCATAAATCTCTTCACACACACCTGGACTGATGAATAGGACATCCGTTGGAGTAATTTAATTAGGAATGAAATCTCCTCACTGAGCCAGTTTAATGCCATGAAGACTTTAGGGTAGAACACTGCAGAGGTAATTCTGCATTTGGTGGTTTTAATCAACTGAAGAGACGGCAAGCAACGAGAAGAGCAAAAAAAAGACACACACACACACACACACACACACACACACACACACACACACACACACACACACACACACACACACACACACACACACACACACACACACACACACACACACACACACACACACACACACACACACACACACACACACACACACACACACACACACACACACACACACACACACACACACACACACACACACACACACACACACACACACACACACACAGCCCTCACACACACACACACACACACATCACACACACACACACACCACACACACACACACACACACACACACAGCCGTGAAAAGGTTTTTGCCCCCTTCCTGTCTGTTACATTTTTTGCATAATTGTCACGCTTAAAAGATTCAGATCATCAAACTAATTTTAATATTACACAAAGATAATGCAAGTAAATACAAAATGCTGTTTTTATCTATTAAGGGGAAAATGCTGTCCAAACCTACCCGGCCCTGTGTGAAAAAAAATCTAATTAATTGCCTGGGTTCGCTGGAGTCCCAAAGCATTAGAAATTGCTTTATAACCCTTTCCAGACTAAAGCATATCAACTATTCAGTTTCTCATCTGTTCTTGAATTTCTTTAGATCGCAGCATGATGTGTTGCTCTTTAAGCATGCTTCACTTTGTCAGACAGGTTCTATTTAAGTGATTTCTTGATTCAACAGGTCTGGCGGTAATCAGGCTTGGGTTTGGCTAGAGAAACTTAACTCAGCTTTCTAAAATAATGTGGATAATCACAGTTCTTTCATGATTTAACAGGAGGGGGCAATTCATTTTTCACGTAGGGCCAGGTATGTTTGGACAGCTTTTTTCCTTTAATAAATGAAATCTTCATTTAAAAATGCATTTTGTATTTACTTGGATTATCTTTGTGTAATATTAAAATTAGTTTGATGATCTGAATCTTTTAAGTGTGACAAATATGCAAAAACAAACAGGAAAACAGGAAGGAAGCAAAAGCCTTTTCACGGCACACATGGTTCAGTATATACATATATACTGCATATATATGATAAAATATATAATATATTTCTTGTAAAATTAAATCAAATTTGTATATAATTTTTTTGTGTATATAATTTATCATATAATTTAATAATAATATTGTACAAATTCTACAAATGCAAAGATAGATGGAGATGCACAGTAAAAAAAGAAAAGAGAAAGAAAAGAAAAAAAACACCACAATGACAGACATTCTTAAAGCATTAGGTTTCCCGGAGTGTCTGAACTATATGAATAGAATTTAAGAAGAAACTATTAAGTTGAATTTGGACATTATTAGTGTTCCTGTGTCTCAGTGGTTAGAGCATTGCGTTAGCAGCACAAAGGTTGTGGGTTCAATTCCCAGGGAACACATGTACTGACAATACAAATGTATAGCCTGAATGCACTGTAAGTCGCTTTGGATAAAAGCATCTGCTAAATGCATAAATGTAAATGTAAATGTATTAGAATCACAAAGTACATCTGCAAAAGAAATGTACCCTTCTCAGGAAAAACTAGTCTCATCTGAAGAGGCCTAAAGAAATTCAGTGTGTATATATTGTTGGGAATCTTCACAAACAACGCTCTAAAACAATAAATCAATTGCTAGAGATCAAATCTTTTGAAGTATTTGCATCCCTTTGAGGTGCCTGCAGATTTGCACAGAAAGCACTGAAAAACTGCCAGGAGAAAAACAATATAAAAATGACAGAATCTCATTCTCTTGCATTAAGGAGACAGCCAGGCATGAAAGCACGTAACCTTCAGTGATGCTTGACAAAAGGATTTCAGAAATGTTTGGTTTCTTTGAGAAAGATTAGCGGGCTTTTACCTCCCACCTGCTATGCTCGCTTTGAAAACAACCTGCACAAACCTGCTGAATCACTGCAAAATAACTTAACACAAGGTGACTGTTTCAGAAACCATTGGGGTTATCAGGGATTTAACTAATCTATGTACAACAGCTAATTATAGTAAATAGGTAATTTATCTCCATGGGGAGTAAGACGGGATGGAATGAGTGAGATTCAAAACATGCAAACTTGTCAAATTGAATGTATCATATTTGAGTGATTTTCTCCCTGTAGAGTTTCCCTTTTCTCCTTCAACCCTTTCCCCTTCATTATCCTGCAGTGGGAGCCTGTCAAAACTGTGGAATAGACTTCAAAGGCGTCCTAGATTCCTTCTAAAAATGCCTTCTTTCTTTTCCTCTGAATATTGTTTGTTGAATCTAACTTTGGCGAGACATATCTGCATATAAAAGGAATCACATTTTTTTGACACATCGAGACTCACATGTCTCAAACAATTATTGAGACTATCAACATATTTGGACCCCAAAAGAAGAGTGTTGGTGTTTTTTTTTTGTTTTTTTTCATACATATAAACCAGATCATTTTTTACCTGATAAATTATGTTAAAAAATTATTAAGCTTAACACAATTATTTATAGTGGAGATCAAAATGAGAGAACAATTTCCTAAATTTCAAGGTCACTGCTTAGTCCTATTTGAGAGAAGGGCAGAAGGGCAGTTTTTAAAGAATATTTCATAAATTAATCGTATTCTGAAGCACAGTATAAAAAACCTAAATGAGAAATTAAAACAAAAGAACTTGTAGAACACTTAGATACCTACAAGTTATTTGTGGTAATCTGGCACATGGTTCTATTTTCCTTAATTATTTGACAAACACTATTTAACTGGCTGCATTCCTCTAATTTTCACTGAAACTGCAAGATGGCGTGCCGCTCTAAGGTGACTGAAACCCTGCGACAGGAGGCGGTCCACATGAAGGCCAAAGGGATGACCCTTTCAGCCATTGCACGAGAAGATGGTCGTATATTGCAGCTTTACAATGACTCTTTTCATTCAAGTCCCCCAAAACGGCTGGTCGTCCACATAAGACAAATGCACGGGAAGACAGGATAATGCGGAGACTCTCAATGGGGAATCGGTTCAACACTGCAGCTGGAATTGCTCACCAGTTCAGTGCTGTGTAAGGATCTGTCTCAGCACGTTTAAGAGAAGTCGGACTGAAAGAGCACTCTGCGGTGATCAAACCTCTCATCAACAGAAAGAATTAAAAGGCTATAAGTTCACCTTTGCTGATGAGCATGTTGTGTGGACACAGGAGAATTGGTCCAAAGTTCACGTTAATAATGAAAGTAAGTTTAATTTGGGTCTGATGGGAAACATTATGTTCGGTGTCAAACTGGAGAAAGACTGAACCCAGAGTGCGTAAAGAAGTCAGTGAAAGGTGGAGGAGGAAGTCTCATGGTTTGGGGGATGTTTTGTGCAGGAGTTGGGCCTCTTATACACCTACATGGCAGAGTGAATGCAAATGTTTGTCTGAACTTCCAGCAGCAAGATGTAGTTCCTTCTCTGCATTCACTGCCCAATCAGCCAGCAATTTTCATGCAGGACAATTCTCCCCCTCACACTGCAGAATGGGTAAAGCAGTTCCTTGAAGCAACGGACACTGAAATAATTACATGGCCGGCACAGAGTCCTGATCTAAACCCGATTCAAAATCTCTGGAAAATCCTTGGCAACATAGTTATGGCTAAGAAACCGACTACAGTCACCGAACTATGGAAGAGATTGGAAGAAGATTGTACCAATATCACACCAGTGCACTGAGAAACCAGTGATGTCCTGCAGCCGCAGATTTGCTGAAGTCATTCAAAGCATGGCCTATACACTACTTATTTCTGGCAGCAGAAACCCTACACAATTTTAGTTGCAATCTTCTAAATTTTCTTTGTCATTTATTTATTAAGAACAATTATCCAGTGTTACATATCTGTGCATTACAAAAGTATGTGCTTTCAGTATCTGGTGTGACCTCTTGGTAACTGAAGGTAAAGTTTCTTGTAAATGCTGATCAGTCCTGCACAATAACATGTAGGAGTTTTAGCCCATTCCTTAGTGCAGAACCACTTCAACTCTGTGCTGTTGGTGGGCTTCCTCCTATGAACTGCTTGCTTACGTCCTTTCACAACATTTTGATTGGATTAAGGTTTGGACTTTGACTCAGCCAATCCAAAACATTAACTTTGTTCTTCTTTAACCATTCTTTGGTAGAATGACTTGTGCTTGGGTTTGTTGTCTTGCTGCATTACCCACGTTCTCTTGAGACTCTGTTCTTAAACAGATGTCCTGACGTTTTACTTTAGAATTTGCTGGTATAATTCAGAATTCGTTGTTCATCAATAATGGCAGGCTGTCCTGGCCAAGATGCAGCAAAACAGGCCCAAGCCATGATACTACCACCAGCATGTTTCACAGATGGGATAAGATTCTTAAGCTGGAATGCAGTGTGTTCCTTTCTCCGAACATAATAGCTTCTCATTTAAACCAATAAGTTATATTTTGGTTTCATCCATCCATTAAACCTTTCTTCAATAGTCATCTGGCTTGTCCACATGATCTTTAGCAAGCAATTTTCTTTTTGGAGAACAGTGGCTTTCGTCTTGCAACTCTGCCATGCACAACATGGTTGCTAAGTAGGTTACCCTGGGAACTTTTGCAACCTCGCAGACTATTACACGTTCTGCTTTGGAGTGATCTTTGTTGGTCGACCACTTCTCAGGAAGGTAACAGTGGTCTTGAATTTCCTCCATTTGTACACAATCTGTCTGACTGTGGAATTGTTGTGTCCAAACTCTTTAGAGATGTTTTGGAACCTTTTCTAGCCTAATGAGCAACATTAACTCTTTTTCCAAGGTCCTCAGTAATCTTCTTTCCTTGTGACGTGATTCACTTCCCCAAACATGATCAGAGTTTGATAGATCACTGTTCTTTGAATAAAACAGGCCACGTACTGACATTTGATAGTCATTGCACCGACTAAAAAAACCTCTGCACAGATGGACTCTAATTTCACCTATAACTGCTAATCCAAGAGATTCACATACTTTTGCCACTCACAGATATGCAAAATTGGCAAATAAAATTCTGAATAAACAAATGACAAAGATAATATTTTTGTCTCATTTATTTGATTGGGTTCTCTTTGTCTACTTTCAGGACTTGAATGAAAATCTGATGATGTTTTGGGTCATATTTATGTAGAAATATAGAAAAATCTAAAGGGTTCACAAACTTTCATGCAGCACTGAATACGCATATGGCAATTATTAACAAAACAAATTAAAATTAGAAATATAATTTAAGCTTCCGTCTTGATTTTTTTTGGTGTTTTAGCTTGTTTTAAACCTTTTTTTGTATTATTTTAAAATTATTTTAAGCCATCTTGCGTTCCCCCTTGGAAGTGTGCTGAGGCTCCCTGCTTGAGAAGCACTACTCCAGAGGATCTGAGTGTCATAAGCAGCACTGGTGCAGTACCACCCACAGAGAACAAAGAGCAGCCGCATCAGCCCTTCTGCCCACTCAGAAACCTCAGATGAAAAGCCTCTCCACTCATCCAGGACAAATCCGCCTGTGAGAGCACACCGGGACGGAGGCTGAATTCTGATAGCAGGGTGGGGTTGGTGAACCGCACTGCTTTATCGGTACAGAATTAAGATCATCACAGCCATGCGGCTCGGCTTGAGGCGGAGTCTGTGATGGAATACTGAATACTAATGTCTGATGTGGCCTCCAGGGGCCATAAAGCACATAGTCATTTAATTAGCTTTATCTCATCGCCAATTACTGTAAATTTGCATAGTTAATGTATGTTGAGTGGGTGATGATGTGATGGCTGTCGGTAACAGTGTGTGCTGCTCTCGGATATCTGGGATACAAAGTGATGCTTGACTCTCTGACAGACAGTATAAATACAATTATGTGTAGACACTAGACCAAACATCTTTTAATGTAAATCAATGGGATTTCTATGGCTTAGATTATTATCTGCTAAGTGAAAATTGTAAGTCTATCCATTTAGAAAAGTAATAGCACACATCTTCTCAGCAAACAGCATGATTTAAAGGAATAGTTAATCCAATTTAATTTGCTGAAGATTTATTCACCCTCAGGCCATCCAAGATATAAACGAGAAACTTAGCATTACATCACTTGCTCACCAATGGATCCTCAGCAGTGAATGGGTGCCGTCAGAATGAGAGTCCAAATAATCCACAGGACTCCTGTCGATCAATAATATTTTGTGAAGCGAAAAGCTGTGTTTGTAATGAAAACAATTCACCATAAACTTTAAACTGTTGCTAAAATACATATATCCATATTAGGGGTCGACCGATATGTGTTTTTCAGGGCCGATACCGATACCGATTATTACAGATCAAGTAGACCGATAACCGATATTTTGAACCGATATACGTGTCTGGTGTAAAAATGAAAATGAATGCCAAAATTAATAATAACAAGAGCTCTGACAAAAAACGTTCTTTAAATGCTTTTAAACATGTCTTTAATTCTGAAAACTGTTAATAACAACAACATTTCCGTTGGTTTTAATTTACAGTACAGTGCAAATGAAGGCATAAAACATTAATTTAATTTATCTTTTAATCAAATGAGAGTTAGACTTTATTTTTGGCAAACAAATGAGTTTACTATTAAAATTAAAACATGGAAGAAATAGCGTATTGTGTGATTATTCTCAACAAAAGTTGTAATAATTGTTGTAGTTGTATTACGTATATTCTACTGCACCACAGTAATATATTCGGCTAAACCGAACTTATATTTTGACAGGTTGCCATGAGGACCTTTTAAGTTTCTGTAGCCTATGTATATATGATATGACGATCGTTTTACTCAAATAAAACGGTCAAATGCTCATGAAGTGACTCTCCGAGCAGTTCTGGGGATGTTGTTCATGTATTTATGTCCTCATTTAGTGAGACGGCAGACGCTGAAAACACCGCGAGCAGCACGCGCTTCAGTATGTATGTGTGCAGTAAATGAAACCGCACGTCTGTGTCATTCATTAACAAAGATGCAGAACATGCAGGATTCATATTTAAATAGTGTTTTTGCGACTTAATATTTATAGATACTAGTCCATAGCGCGAGTCGATTTAAGTGTACGGACCTACTTTTGATTAATTCATCCAAACTTCGACACATTCCGCGACATTCCGCGTTATACGGTAAATTCCATTATATGACTGCATTCCGCGATTCCGCCCGCATTTTCCGCATCGTGGACATCATAGGTTATATTGAGGTGTTTTGCAACTTCAGTGTAGTGGATTGTGATTTATTGCAATCGTATTGTACCTTTGAGAGACAACTGATACGTGATCACTGAGGCAGCTCCAGTTAGCAAGTGCTCTCGGTATGAGACTGCCTTCAGTTTTCCGCGTTGATTGGTCGGACTCGTGACTCTCTACATATCAGATGAGCGGTGGGCGGAGATTGCTCTCAGAGATTGAGAGATCGCCTCACTCTCACAGTGTTGAGCTCAGACAGGCTGCATCGAGCCAAATAGTGCATTTAAACATTAAATAATTTCACCTGTATTATTTATTCACCAATAAATAATGTCACCTGTAAATAGTATGTTTGTTTGCATAAAAAAAAAATAAAAAAATTATCGGCAAATCTGTTTTGAAAATGGCCGATATCGATAATCGGTAAAATGCTTAATATCGGCGCCGATAATCGGCCAGGCCGATAATCGGTCGACCCCTAATCCATATTATTGCAAGCTCTAGTGAAAAATCATCTTGCCTAAATCAGGAGAGAAATATGCACAGATCAAGCACCGCTTATTAGCAAAAACAGTTCAAAACACTTGCAAACAAACTCTGGATTCTGATGTGACAGGACAACAGGGAATGGCCTTTTTCACAGGAGGTGAAACACCTTGATGCATTTGTTTCTTACAAAAACACAGATTTCTACCTCACAATATGTTAATTTACTGGAGTCGTGTGGATTATATGTGGGTTATTGTGATGTTATTATCAGCTGTTTGAACTCTCATTCTGACGGCACCCATTCACTGCAGACGATCCATTGGTGAGCAAGTGTTGTAATGCTAAATTTCTTCAAATCTGTTCTGATAAAGAAACATTTCCTTTAAGGTATAATTCATAGCTGTGAGGTCAAACACTTGTTTTAAGACCACTAACCCTGTATGGACAATAATAAACAAATGTGTTTGCTTTAGCAAGACACTATAAACATAAAAAAAAACAATTAATATAAAAGGCAAACAAATTTTTTTCTCTGCTCAAAATCATCCTCTTGCAGACGACCTTGATATAGCAAGATTCAGTATTGATCAAATCAGTCTCCTAGTGCCATCGATAAGACTAAAAGCCTGGCACCGGAGGAGAGATGGAGAGGAAAAACGAGAGAGATGGAGACCACATGTGGTTTCTCAAAAGCTCAAACTGCAGTATCATCAACATCTTTGCCAACAGCATATCAAATGAACAAAGTACTGCATACTGAACATTTCCCTTAAAACACTGTCTGACTTAACCATACTTGCTTTATTATTGGGGTTGTCAGAATCAACGCATTTAAGCATATGATTAGTTATATATGCTGAATTGATTCAATATGACTGTGCAAAATTAATTATGTGGTGCAATTTCAGTGATAATTGTCATAAATATTAGTACATTTATGCATTCTAAAAATGTATACAGCCCATACACAGCTGTTTTGTGTGTCTCAGTGTGTGCATCAATGCATACAGTCATGTGAAAAAGTTAGGACACCCTATTGATTTCCATGGTTTTCCATATCAGGATATAATAAAAAAAATAACTGGTTCTTTCCAGGTCTTAAATTTGGAAAATAAAACCTTAGTTGAACAACAACACATGACATATTGCACTGTGTCATTGTTTATTTAATACAAATAAAGTCAAAATGGAAAAGCCATGGGTGACAAAATTAGGACACCCTTACTGTTGACATAAGAATTAAGATGGTAAATAGCAGTCTGCTAATCAAATGTCTTTGATTAACTGATCCTTAGCAAGTGTGAGCACCTAAAAAGCAGATGTTTTGGCAGTTTGCTGGTCTGGAGCTTTCAGGTGTGTGTTAACACAATGCCAAGGAGTTAAATGGTTACTCCACCCCAAAATGAAAACTTTGTCATTAATCACTTACCCCCATGTCGTTCCAAACACGTAAAAGCTTTGTTCGTCTTCGGAACACAATTTAAGATAGTTTGGATGAAAACCGGGAGGATTGTGACTGCCCCATTGACTGCCACAGAATTGTCAAGGCCCAAAAAAGTATGAAAGACATTGTCAAAATAGTCCATCTGCCATCAGTGGTTCAACCGTAATTGTATGAAGGTACGATAATACTTTTTGTATGCAAAGGAAACAAAAATAACGACTTTATTCAACAATTTGTCTCCTCCGTGTCAGCGTAGCGCCATTTAGGAGAGTATCCACTGAACGCAAAAAGCATATATGCTGTTCTGTGTCAGTCGCACCACACGGATACGCTGTTTTCATTCAAATTAAAGCGTGAATAAATGTGTCAGCTTCCTACCTCCTGTAGTTTGTCTCCGTGCCTCTAGAGGTCCCCTGTGTTCTCCTCTGCCTTAGTTCTTCCTCGTGTGGCCTTGCTAGCGTTATCAAGATCTCCTGTGCCTAAATAACTCAGTGATTATATCTGATAGTTATTCAGCTTTAGAAAGCATTAAATCTGGGAAATCTATAAGAAATTATATAATTCATAAAATTTGTATGGTTTTGTATAAGTTAAATGCAAAGGATTTAAAAATCAGGTTTCTTTGGGTACCTGCACATGTTGGAGTGAAAGGGAATGAGGAGGTTGATAAACTTGCAAAACAAACACTGAAACACAATAGAATATTACAAGTTCCATATAGCAAATCTGAAGCTAAAGTGTTCATTAAAGCATATGCAAGATCTAAATGGCAGGAGTATTGGGTGGATCATGATAAAGGGAGACATTTATATAATATACAACCAGAAGTGAATATAGGAAGGACAGAGAGTAGGAGTAGAAGAGAGGAAAGTATAATCACACGGTTAAGAATAGGACACACAGGGCTCAATTCTTCATTGAAGATAATAGGGAAACATCCAACAGGGAAATGCCAACATTGTAGTCATTTAGAAACTGTAGAGCATATTTTATTTCATTGCACAAAGTACAGTCAAGAAAGAAACCAGCTTTTTCAGTCTCTCAGAACGGTCAATCAGAATAATTTTACAATGCAAGGTTTATTAGGGAAAACATCCAGTAACATTTATCACTTTATTATTAAGTTTCTGAGAGACACAGACTTAGCCAAAAGGATTTAATTCTTTTTTTTTTTAAGTTCCAATATCTCTTGATTCACACCCCAGTCCAGTCGGTGGCGGTAATGCACCGTTAAGTTGGTTTGCCAACCGCCATAAAAAAACAAAAGAAGAAGAAGAAGAAGATCTCCTGTGCCTTGTTTCCCGCCGAAATTTTAAATGGTGTATTTTTTTTCCTTGGTTCCTCACTCGGTTTTTGAGTCTTTGCCCTGTGTTTCCTGCCTGGTCTCGCTAAAGGCTCTCTAGCTACCCCAAGTAAGGTGCAGTGTTGCCAATTTAGCTACTTTGTAGCTAGATTTAGTGACTTCCCCACCCCTTTTGAGACTTTTTTCAAAAGTTTAGGGACAAATATAGCAACTTCTTGGACTAACCTTATTTAAGTTCTAATCTTGCCCACTGATCTACATTCATCTTTTTATAGATCAGTGAATTTGCCATTATGATGTCCTCTAGTGACATTTAGCTAGCAGTTTTAGCTACTTTCAATTGAAAGCAGTTGGCAACACTGGTAAGGTATCCTGAGTTCATTTCTTTGATTGTAATTGTTCTCTGGCTTTGTTTTCTCCCCTCGTGGAGTTTTTATTTTCTCCTTTGTTTTTTTCCATTGTTTTTGATTTTGTTAATACCTCGGTCCGAGAATAACTTTTTTTTGAATTATTCTTGCAAATACTTTTTTAAAATCTTAATTTCCTGTAATACTTCCTTAAGTTTTCGTTTGGGTCCAACATTACCATTCCATGGCTCAGTGGAAGATCTCTCAACCACCACACCAGGGACCCGAGTTCAAGCCCGGCTCGTGACAAAACGTAGAAAACATATCTATGTGGTGTGGCTGTTACACTGAATAAATCTACATACACTGTTTGCGTTCAGTGGATACTCTCCAAAATGGCGCTATGGTGATGAGGAGTAGACAAATTGTTGAATAAAGTCGTTTTCTTTGCGTACAAAAGTATTCTCATTGCTTCATAAAATTACGGTTGAACCACTGATGGCAGATGGACTATTTTGACGATGTCGTTCATACTTTTTTGGGCCTTGTGGTGATAGCTGTGTATGAACAAATGCCCACAAACCTCAGAGTGGGCCAAAAATCTTCCAGAACGATGTGAGAGACTGATAAAGTCATTCAGAAAATTATTACTTCCAAGTTATTGCTGCTAAAATTGGATCTACTGGCAACTGAATCATAGGGAGTCCTAACTTTGTCACACATGGCTTTTCCCATCTTGGCTTTATTTTTGGTAATCAAATAATGACACGGTGTGATGTGTCATGTGATATTGTTCATCTTTGTTGAGGCTTTATTTCCAAATTTTAAGACTTTTCAAGCACCAGATATTTGTTTATTATCTCCTGATACAGAAAACCATGGAATTCAATAGGGTGTCCTAACTTTTTCACATGTCTGTATATTTGAAACACAAATCTTTTGTAACATTATAAATGTCTTCATAATTGAAGGCGTTAAACGACCTAAATGTATTAAATACCAAAAACAACCTGATTACATCATAAATAGATATGAATATAGGAGGTATTGACAGCCCTAATTATCACAAATTTGAATGAGAAAAACAATACAATGCACTGCATCGCCCTGACACATATAAAGTACCTAAAGACAACAACACAACCACGAATGCTGTATGCTTTCAGCCAGTTTCCAATGATCTTTTCTTCTCTTCCAGTCTTATTGCTCGGATTCCCTAAAACACAATTATAGTCCGGAGACACAGATAGCACACTTAGCTCAATGTCCAATTAGCATGATTCATATTCATGAAGCACTACTCAGAGGAACTTATATCTGGATGCTTAAATGAGCTTCTGCGCCCCTCACGAATCCCTGCAGTGCTGCATCAGCCTACACAGAAAACAATCACCTGAACAACTGGAGGATGTCAGCAGCCAGTGTTTCCTGTCACAGCGCTCATGGAGTTCACAGACTTGAACTTTTTTCATGTCTCTATGTCAGGAGTTCTTGTTTTCTATAACAAGCTGTCTTGATTCATTCTGAGCATGTAGGCATGACAGATTGAGTTTGTCAGATAATCAACATACTCATTGCCCAGAAACTCCCACGAGCTCTCTTTAGAATGAACATTTAATTCACAGTGTTTGACCTAATCTAAATTCATCTCAGGGTTTGATATGAGATGTGACTGAAAGTCATTTAAAGCATTTTCCAGCATTATAGGTTTTCAACAACATGAAGGATGTTCCAAACGTTAAGCTTCAAAAATTGCTATGTTTTAAGATGCTTTATTTGAATTAAATTTGAACAAATTTGTCTGCATTACATATACAGGGCTCAAAAGTAAGGATATAAACCTATTCATATATATATATATATATATATATATATATATATAATACACATACATACATACAGTGGTATGAAAAGGGTTTTGCCCCCTTCCTGTGTGTTTTTTTTGTATATTTGTCATACATAAATGATTCAGATCATCAAACTAATTTCAATATTACACAAAGATAATCCGAGTAAATCCAAATTTCAGTTTTGCTGAAAAAACCTGCCAAACCTGCCTGGCCCTGCATGAAAAAGTAATTGCCCCTAAATCTAATAACTGGTTGTGCCAGCCTTTACAGCAACAGCTGCAAACAAGCGTTTGCAATAACTGGCAATGAGTCTTTCACATCGCTGTGGAGGAATTTTGGTCCACTCTTCTTTTCAGAATTGTTTTAATTCAGCCCCATCGGAGGGTTTTCAAGCATAAAAGGACTGTTTATGGTCATGCCACAGCATCTCAACCGGATTTAAGTCCGGACTTTGACTTGGCCACTCCAAAACCTTAATTTATCTTTAGATGTTGTTCAGGGTTCTTTTATGACCTCCTGGATGAGTCGTCATTGCGCTCTTGGAGTAAGTTTTGATAGGCCGGCCACTCTTGGGAAGGTTCACCACTGTTACAAGTTTTCTCCATTTGTGGATAATGGCTCTGACCGCAGTTCACTGGAGTCTCAAAGCATTAGAAATGGCTTTATAACCCTTTCCAGACTGATACATGTCAACTATTCAGTTTCTCATCTGTTCTTGAATTTCTTTAGATCGCAGCATGATGTGTTGCTCTTTAAGCATGCTTCACTTTGTCAGACAGGTTCTATTTAAGTGATTTCTTGATTCAACAGGTCTGGCGGTAATCAGGCTTGGGTTTGGCTAGAGAAACTTAACTCAGCTTTCTAAAATAATGTGGATAATCACAGTTCTTTCATGATTTAACAGGAGGGAGCAATTCATTTTTCATTTAGGGCCAGGTAGGTTTGGACAGCTTTTTCCTCTTAATAAATTACATTTTTATTTTAAAAACTGCATTTTGTATTTACTTGCATCTTTGTGTAGTATTAAAATTAGTTTGATGATCTGAATCATCATGAAAGTGTGACCCCGTTACATGAAAGTGTGACAAATATGCAAAAACAAACATCAAAAAAACAGGAAGGGGGCAAAAACCTTTTCACGGCACTGTATATAAATATATATGTATATATGTATTCTTCTGATTGTCAACAAGACTTAACCCAGAATTTATTTAGCTAATTTAACATTAATTATATTTTGTCATATTTGTAAAAATAGTCTAGAAAGCATTAGCAAGTATGTGTCGTAAAAACTACAAATCATACTACGATGTTTTGTAACCTATGTTTTTGTTTTCCAGCCAAAATATTTATATATTTAAGAAGTAACATAATATCTGTATAATTTCTTGATTGTTGCATTTTTTCCTTTTGTAAATAATACTTAATAAATAAAATAAAAACGTAATTACAATTTCATTAAAAAAGTAATGACAACAAATATAAGGAAAATTTTGATGAGGACAACATTTATATTACAAAAATTTCAAGCAATAAAATATACTTTTCTAAATATATATCATTATTTTGTGGTGAGGCCAGATACACTTTTGGGAGGGGAAGAAACAAATCTGAACTATTGGCCAGCAGAAAGAAAATCCTTACTGTTGAGCCCTGCATGCAACATTTGTGGCAAAGGCAATCCCAGAATGCAGTGTGATAACTTGTATTTCATCCAATACCAAAAGATATTTGTGCAATCTAATTAAATACTATTTGATCAATATTAATTTTTGCCACGATTTTATGCTTTTTGTCTAATGGCAAAAAGTTGAAAACAATGTCGGAAAGCTCTGAAGACTAGGTTCCACATCCCAATTTCTAGCATAAATGTATACTAAGCACTAAAATAATATCGTAGCACAGCATTTTGTTACCACATACCCTTTTATCACATGTAAACTTCACTTAAAATTCAGTCAAAACAGGACCATCACAAACTTCCTTTCCACAGCACAAAAAGCATCAACGAATACTTAAAAAAGTAGGATGTTGCAAGCACAGAACTCTAGCTACATGTCAACAGCACGATGGGGCCACAGCTGTTCCTCCCAAATATGTTAAGGTAAACAATCCATGACAAACAGCTTGCAGGTCAACCATGGACATCGCCTGAAGCAGAACATGCTGAAAGAGTGTGGCTTATTGATGTGAAAGGGGTCTCCAGCCATTAATGATTGACGAGGCAGGTAGGGCAGCGGACAGTTTCAGCATGAATTGATGCAGAGGCTCCAGAGACGGTAGAAAAAGGCAGCACGCTCTGATAGACACGACTGAGATTATGCGTCTGCAGACAGGAAGAAGATTAGAAGTTTTCTGATGGACCAGTACACCAGATTCAGCTGAGAGATGAAACAGTTTTTGTTTTCCACTTTCCATGATTTTTGCTAAAAATGAATATGCAGGTGGACAATGCCACCAGGCTTTGTGTGTTTGTGTGGCGGGTGAAATTGCCAGAATGAACCGCCTCCTGCTGTTGGTAACAACGGGTCACTTTGCTGTTTTTGCGTGTCAGCAGGCAGCACCGAATTGAGCATAATGGGCTCTGGTTGGTGCCTCATCGTTATTCATTGAAGAAAGTGCATGTCTGTTACATGCCTCCGGGTGAGAGACCTTTAAGCGATTGTCTTAAAGCCACCGACACTTTAGAGGGCATTCAAGGACACTGTGGACTGGCAGAAGGAAACTATATTCTTGACTTTCTGTGCCCCCAGAGTACACAAAGCAAGGTATATAATTTCCTTCACATACTTCCTATGTGAATTGCTACACAGTATTGTACTGGAAAAAAAGGAATCAAACAGTTCTACTAATTCCTACTACTCCTGTGAAATAAGTGAATTTGTATCTGCAGAAATTGTTATAATGTGAACAAGCATTCAGCATAACAAAGCATACAAAGATTTAATACTAAATTATAAATTATTAACATTATGCCATACAGCATATGCACCAAAATCACATTCCCACAGAATGATCTATTAGTACCACCTAGTGGCTGAAATGAGGCAATACAGTTTTTAATACTAATTTCTGTCTGTACCAACTCACAATAGCAGATTTTCTTTTGACTTTCCAAGGGTTTGAATGTTCAACTCTTCAATGTCAAAAGATCAGAAATAGACAGAGAAGAGAGAAAATATTGGTAACACTTTACAATGCATTATATAGGGTTATTAAATGGTATAATGCATTATAATTATTCACAATGTGTGTTGTAATACATTATATTTTGTCATAAATAGTTATAACCAAATGTAAAATGTATAGTGTAACAATGATTTTATAAGTGTTATCATACAGTTATTCATGAGATTGTACAATGCATTACAAGGCATAATTATTGCATTAAAACTACTTTTATAAAGCATTATACATAAAGGCTTTAAGTAAAGTGTTACCAAAATATTCTGTGGATACTATATAAATGCCAACCTATGCTCTCGTCTTACAATCAAACTCACAAATACAATTTATTGTTAATAAAGTGAAACAAAACACATTTGAGGTTACAGGTTAATCCAAGCTTGGGGGAGTTTGCAGAGGAACAGAGCACTTACCAAAGACTTTTCCCAGGAAGAGTGACTTGACCAGGGTGAACTGTGTGTCTGAGGCTTCTGGCAGGGTGTAGCTGACGGGAGGATAATGATCCAGCTAAAATACAGACAGGTCATCAGAAAACAGAAAGACACGGAAACTAAATTATATACAAATGTCAGTTGCTGGTGGTCAAATACAAAATGCCCATGCAATTAATATTTATATATAGTGGGCAATGATGCCATCTACTGGTTAAATATGATCCAGTCAAAGCACCACACCGTTTCCAATTCACTCAGTTCCCTCTTAAAAAAGAGGGAGTTTTTTATTATTTGTTACATATTCAAAAAATGTATACATTTTATGTTATGTACTATATAAAACTGATACAAAACATCAATGAAATATATAACAAAAAGTATTATAACAATTATTTAAAATATACTTTATAATGCATTTTACTTCTTCAACTATTTATTTTTTAATGTGTTTAATAATAATTATAATAATATTATTTAATTTAATAAATAATAATGATAATTTAATTTAATAAAACTGCTTTTGGACATATAATCTATTTTTACTTATTGCACAGCAGTATTTTGAATATAAAGTACAATGAAATGTACAAATAGATAAATTGTATTAATATTAATGTATCTATATTTTAAACATTTGCTTCAAGGTGTAAACGTAGAGTTGAAAAAGTTCAGGGTTCGAACCAGCATTAGATTCGTATTTGTGTATTTTTTATATATAGAAACAGTCACTTTCATTTATACATTTACACTTGTCAAACAAAGTAGCTTAATTCGTAGTATAATTAGTATTATTTACATACATTATAGTTTTTATTAATATTTAGAATTATTAATTATTTACAAAATTTATATTTTTGGTTTTCATTTGAAATAATAGCTTATTTTTTGTCATTTTGTTATGTTTAATGTTACTTCTGTTTCAGTTTTAGTTCAGATTTAGTTATTTATTTTCAGTTAATAATTTTAGTGCTTATCAAATAAATATTGTATTTTATTTGTTTTACTTCAGTTAACAAAATAATTTTTGTTAACGATAACCCTGGCTTGATATAATTAAAAAATAATTCTTTAGTCCAAAGCCGTCCTGATGCTGAGTTATGTGTTCCTGATTTGCACCCTGGAACAAAGTAATCCAAAAATTTAGTTGACAATTTCCCTACACCTAAACTGTATGCACTACATTAAACTATGAATGACACTAATGTACAAGCAACAAACACTGATTGTAAGCCTAAACTTCACAAAAATTATAAACTTGTTCTTCAAATCTAAATGGTTAATAACAATGTTGTTTCACAGGTTGATCAGGAACATGTCCCATATTGCACAACACACGCACGCACGCACGCACACACACACGCACACACACACACACACACACACACACACACACACACACACACACACACACACACACACACACACACACACACATTCGGTGACAGCTTTAATCACCCCGTTACTGTTGATTCACTGGCACTCCTAATTAGCATGAGTCATCTCAGCCTAGGTATTAAAAATAATTATTTCCGCTAAATTACTTTTTTGTGCTTGAAGATACGGCTGCTCTCTCAGTCTCCTCTGTGTTGTGAAAGTGGCGCTCTCATCACTGTGCACTGCCGTGAATACAAATTAGCCCCAAAGAAAGAAACGGAGACTCCGAACACAATAGCGTTTGTCTGACATATTTCAGCTCTAATTTGTTCCACTGATGTGGCGGACTGATAAATGCAAGCATGTTTATTCAGACGCCTCCCAGGTGCGCTTGTGTCGGGTAAATCAAGCAGGGGAAGCCCTCCCTCACCACTACCAGTAGTCTCCAGACCTTATCCAATTACACTGCCGAATCTCAGAAGACCTCGTGGGCTTGTGTTTCTGCCGTGGCTAATGGAGGAGGGTGTGTTGCCATTCGTCGATGGGATAATGTGACCAAATTAAATTGCTTTCAACCTGTTTACCTCTGAAACTAATGGGCAGCAGGGATGGAGGGATGACACACAGAGAGAGAGGGACTGTCCCTTGGGGTGCTGCGGCCCCATTCTGATGCGGCTAGTTCTAGTAATGAGCCCTGCTGTGAGCCTATAATTAATCTCCATCCAACGTGCCTCCTATCTGACAGGGCCCCTCCTGCACTGCAGCCACCCAGAGAGGGGACACTCGGCCTGGGAGGCGACATCCAGATGCCCCTGGGGCGTCCGCTGCTCTGACAGCACAAGCTGAGTTATAGCTGCAACCCCATTGAGAGAATAACTTAGAGAGTTACAGCGAATAAACACAGGAGAATAAAAAGATGGAAAAGAGAGTGAGAGTTAACAGACATGAGTCGTTCTAAGAAATGAGTTTTGGAAAGGTGCATTTTTAGGTACATTTTTGCAAGATAAAACATTTCAATCCAAAACTGCTGTTATGTTATGGCATTCACTTCATTGCAAAATTACTGCTGTTATGTTATGACATTCTGTCACTCTGTTATAGCAAAGAAACAAACAGTAACCCTATTTTCATGGAATTAACAACACATGAGAGTTTAATATATATATATATAAAAAGCAAAAAAATATAATTTTTAAATAATGCAATGCAACAATGCAATGCAATACATTCTAAATACAATTACAAAATGTACAAAAAGTTGTGAACACACAAATACGTTCTTACAGTTTTATCCCCAATAAGGACTGCTAATAAAAATGCTACCAAAATATACTCCTTTAAGATATTTATAAATAAATCATATATTTTTATGTTTATGCATACATTTTTATTATTATATTAAAGATTGCAAAACACTTCCCTGACACTTCACCATGGTAAAATGAATAAATAATTAATGTATGAATATAGCCACAAAAGCAAATTATTATGAATATGATGATTATCAGTCTTTCCACAATCATTTTAATTATTAGTTGAATTTTTGTCTTTTTATTTGTTTTGTATTGTTGCTATTTTAGTTGTTAGTTAATTTTTATTTTAGTTTTAGATTGAGTTTTGTTTTGAGTTCTCCAGTGGAAATGAATGGTTTCTGTTCTGTTGCTTGTCAGAGATGGTGAAAAAGGGCTCAATGCAATAATAAAAACATAGCGCAAAGTCCATCACACTACCTTGATAGAAAGTCGACCTGATAGTGGAAACCCCAGCAGTATTCATTAATCTAAATTAATAATACATCCAGAATGAAAGAGCGCTCTGCTGTTTGCCTTAGGGTTTAAAAAAATCTTCAAAAACTTCTAAAAGATCAAGAACATCTGTTTGCTTTTCCCACGTGGTTGTTCTCTTAGTTATGTTTTGACCTTTCACTGTCTGATTCAAAAAGGGTGTGATGTTTCATTCAAAAGAAATATCCCAGACGTGGGTGTCTGGAAAGGTCAGCTGGACTGATGTTACTGTCTCTCATCTCATATTCCCTTTTGAAGCAAGCTCTTTACTCTTCTGGAAAATGCACACCTGCATCACAGAAATCTAAAATGCTAAATCAGAATCAGAATTCCTCAATAATTCACAAATAATTGAACACAATCTTGTTTAGATTTTTGACTTGTTTTTTGATTAATGTTTTGATGAGTCTCTATCTTTGATATAATTTAAAACTGAAAAGTAAACGATATAATTCAAATTAGGACTGTAAGTGAAAATGTGTAATATCATATGCAATAATATTGTTGCTGATCAACTGTGATGATTCATTGATATTATGGAGGTTCCAGATTCTAACCGCTAATATATTTTTTATTTCAATAAACCAAAATTGCATCTGTTATGCCTCAGCACATGTAGATGTATATCAGGAGTGGGGATGCAATTGGATTTTGTTTTGTAATGTCAATAGAATGAATAGGGAGTCGTGGAGAAGCGATAGATTAAAATGCGTCATGCTGGAGAGAACACTGCCACGGCCACTTTCCATGACTGATAAAAACCACAATGACCAATCAGCATAAAGAAATCACAAATTCCATGTTTCATTATAAAACATGTCAATGAGATTAAAACTTGTGTTTAACAGTTTGAGATGTTTCTTCTGTTGCATTCCTGCCACAAGCTATTTCATAAAGTGCAAGGGACAAAATTGTCCCCACTGTCCCTGCCTTTAAATTATGTCCATAGCAGTATTCTGCTGTGCATTTTAGTGTCATTGCAATAGATTTTTATCAATATTTTGAATCAGGTTTATTTTTAGATTTTCTGTTTTTTTTAATTTTAAAACTTTAATAATTTCAGTTTTTTATTTTTAAATATATGTGTTATTCAGTTTTAGTTTGAGTTATTTCGTACCAATAAATGTTTCCTTTGAAGCTAGGTTAAATGTATTTATTAGCTATTACAATACCATATTGAATGAATTAATGAATGATTCTGTGTTTCATATTAACCCTGGTTTAAATATTTGGGTTCAGTGAGTTTAAGCATTAACAGTTTAAGTGCTGGGTTATTAGCATTAACACATCAAATTTTTTTAGTAAAAGCTAATTGTTTCTAATTACATTAATAAATGCACCTTTGGCCATTCTCTTCCAGTAAGCATTATCCTTAGCACCTTTTTGAACATCATACGGGACTGTACCATCACACACACACGTGCACATCACACACACAACACACCACACACACACACACACACACACACACACACACACACACACACACACACACACACACACACACACACACACACACACACACACACACTAAACCCCTCATACACATAGGTCATTGTCTGAAGGATGGCTCTGGGTTTCTATTTGCTGCAATGTCAGCGGGGTTCCCAGGGGCCATAAAGACAGGGTAAAAGGGCTATGGTTTTCTCTTTCTCTCTCTATATATTTCACCCCATGCCAGATTTCCAGCTCTGGTCTGTAGGATCTCGGGCTTGGCAGAGCTGTGTAGCAAGAAATGAAATAAGGCAGAATTAAAGAGAGCTACAGCCCTTCTTTAAGCCTCATGCCCACAGGCTTATCTGTGCTGTGCCTCATCCATCCAGACAGCGGGAATTTGATTATTTGATTTAGGAGCCTGGAACAAAGCAGGAGCCAAAGACACAGACTGACTAGAAAAAGAGAGAGAGAGAGAGGGAAAACAACAAGACAGCAAAGCCCACAATTTTGCTGACAAGGTCACAGTATATCTGACATAATACTTGCACCTCTGTCATTCAATATTATTCTCTTGAGACATGTCTTACAGCAGTGGTGAGGGGCGAGGAGGGTCCCGGCCAGCACATACCAGTCTTTGACATAGCACTGAAAGTCCCTGAAAGTCCCTTCTGTAGTTAGTTTTCATCTCCTGTCCTCAAATACAACTTAATATGACCACACTTTCTACTGATCAGGTTCTTCTGTGATTTTGATCACTGCTTTATCGTGTCATGTTGCTGAATGTCCTGCTTATCGACCACATGAGGTGCTGCGTGTCCTGCCATTTAGAACATAATAAAATCTACAGTTCACACTGAGTCTCAGTTCAGAGATCAATATGGGCTTTCAATTATCCAGTTGGACATGTGAGACTAATGCAGTGCATCCTGGGTAACAGACACGGCACACATCCACTCACTTACCTGCATATTTGAGATATACATTCAATTACGAATTCAAGATAGCTGCCTATCCAGGAAACGCTTTTAGGCATCATTACTCATACTCACTTACTTTTATCTTAAAAATACTTAATTTTGACTAAAATTGAAGGCAGCATCATATATATCCTTCATGGATCAAAATTCATTGATGGCAGTATGGAGCTTCAAAAATGTCATATTTAAATAAATATTATTTTAATTAAATAGTACTTTATTGTAAATGTATTATTCTTATTTTATTATAAATCATTTAATTTATAAATATATAATGTAATTATAGTTCATAATTCAAAATTCACACTTTTACATAATATATGCACATATCTTTACACATCTTTTTCATTTTATTATAATGAAAATAATTTTATTATTTAGATTTTGTTTGTGTGTGTGGAAAATAATTATCAATAAAATACTCTTATATAATGTAGTTTCTAATTCAAAATGGGCACTTTTACCCAATATATGTAATAATTAATAATAAAACATTATTTTTATTATTAATATTTATTAATAAAAAATCTAACAAAACATTACATATTTTACATAATAAAAAAAAATTACATTAATAAAGTATCAACAGATTATTTTCTGTAATACAATTCCTAATTCAAAATCAGCACTTTTACCTAATAACTATACTGTACTTTTATAAGATATAAAATAGTTTGATGATTATTACAATACTATATAAAACTAATAATAAATAAAAAAGTTTATTTTCTTATAAATAATTAAATTTTATAATAAATATAATATTATTATAACAACAAACAATATTATTATAAATCATTTAATTTAATTACAAAATTGGCACTTTTATCAACTTGCTACTGATCGCCTTTACTGTGAAATTAACTGAGATTTAGTAGATATTTTTTGTGCAATTCATATACAAATTTATTTGTATGGCCCATATAACAACCCGCTAACAAAGTAATTGCCCATATAGAGTGTTTCAAATCAGTCCCTTATGAGGTTTCATTTCGGTTAAGATGCTGCCTTAGAAGTGAAAAAGCTCACTTTTATATTATTGAATAAGTATTCCACAATACATTTGACCAATGATACTGATTGTAATCTTGAGAGTGGTCAGTTTCATGTGTTTCCCACCTGCACTTCTATGTCTCTCTCCACCCGTGAGATGTTGACGGTGTGGGGTTGCCCGTTGGCCAAGTTCCTCTGGTCAATATCAATACTGAAGGGTTCTCTGAGACCACCCAAGTTGTACCGCAGCTGCAGGGTACCTGAGACAGAAAGATCACAATTATCCAGAACTCAACCACACTGCAGTCTTCCTGGATGTAGACTGCCTGAGTGAGTGAGAGTTGTGCGTCAGTTCTGCACCCTGACATCACTCACCTCCACTGCACACTCCAGTGCAACGGCCCTACAGGCTGCAGGGAAGAATACTACCTCATTTAAGTTACTGCTCAGGCCAGCAGGATAAATTTACTCAGAGACTACAGGGTAAAATTAGACGTGGGTTTAGGCAGCTTAACACAAAGAATAAGTATCACCAGTCTTTAACAAAAACGTCACTCTACAAATTAAACAACCGTACATCTGAGTCACTGCGTTTAATGTGAAATCCTGTCCCTGAGGGCAATTAGGGTCTTTTTCTTTAAACACCAGATGTGATTTACTTCTAAACTCTAAAAATATTGGATCACAGTGTTGTGCTTATGCCAAACAAACAGGGATGTAATTGCCTGCGCTCTGCCATTTGTCATATAATTAGCTTTTACTGTTGCGCTTCCACTTCAAAAAGCAATTCAGCCTGCTGCAATACATTTTCCTTTATTATTACAGTGCTGTTTCAAAACTGCTGCAGAACAATCTTACACACACACAAACACACAGATGTGTGTACTGCATCAGCATCCGGACTTAATGATGAACGAAGACTAACCAGGTGTGATGCGATAGGTTCGCAATTTGTCTGTTCATACTGAAAGCAACAATACTGTGCGAGGCGGCACAATAAAAGCTAATCAGAACATATTTGATGTTAAATATTCAGTTTGGTTCACACTTACAGGCATTTTACTGACTTTACAAGTACATGGCAGTGTTCTACTAACCCTAACCCTAGATATACTAGATGCCACATTAGTGGCTGTTTCTATGGGCCGCTATACATAAGCCATCCGCCATATTGGAATAGTCAAAGCCGGTCTGTGAACACTTGAGAGAAAGTTGACTTTGCAACCATAGTTATACGCATGTATGAATATCTATATCTAATATCTAATAGGCATTAGCTTATAACAACATTAAAAAGTTACCATAGTTTAAAAAGCTATAATATTGAGTTAATGCATATAAAAACACAAATAAATACATTGTCATCTGTAAAAAGTTATCCTATTTTTTCTTAACTTTCTGATTTTTACAGACAAAAAGTTGAACGTTCAAAAACGGCGGATGTGTTTGGAGTGGTTGAATGTGGATTCTACGTATACATATCTATGACCCTAACAGTCTACTCTAATGAGAGTTAGTTAACATGCAGTAGTAAATTAATGAGAGTGGACAGAAAATATCTGTTCACTGAAAGCTTCTTCAGGGAATCCAAAATGATTCTTATATGGAACTGCTATAAAACCTTTTGCAGAGTGACCAATATCTTACCATTGTGACGGAGCGCCACGGCCATGTAATCCTGGGTTTTCGAGCTGACATAGACTAGAAGGCTGGGAGAAGTGGAGGTGCTGAAGCTGAAGGTCAGGTCTTCACGTGTCAGGTTGGTCTCGACAGGAAGGTTGTGGATAATGCTCTTCTCATCCAGGCTGGAAGCTGCAGCCACCACTTCAGGTACCAGATTATACCTGACCAGTGTTCCTGCCTCAAAGAATCCACCAACATCTGGAAAAGATTTAGACAACCAGTCAGACTTGAGGGTTAGGTAAATGCCAAAAGAAATACAATCATATAGTTTACTGATACTTTTATTTAGTCAAATGTTTTTTTAAAGTTTCGTATGCTCACAAAGGCTGACATAATTTGATAAAAATACAGTAAAGACAGTACAGTATTACTATAAAAGATAATTACATTTGAAATATATTTATCTTTCTAAACATCTTTCAAAAATAAATAAGAAAAAGAAAAAAGCGGGGAAGACGCGGCCGAGTATGGGTACCCCAAACAAATTCCGTGTATGGGTCACCATACTTGGCCGCATGTCACGTCACTTTCACTTTCATATATATATATAGAGAGAGAAAGAGAAAAAGAGAGAGAATGCATTAATTGGTCAAAAGTGACAATTAAGGCATTTATAATGTTACCAAAGAAATTCGAGAAAGTTTATTTATTTAAAATAGAAGTCTTTGGTAACTTTAAAAATGTCTTCATTGCCACTTTTGACCAATTTAATGCATTATCTCACATGCATTGCATTAGATACTGTATTTATTAGGGCTGTCAGTTTAACGCATTAACTTAATTAGTTATGAAAAATAATGCAATTCAAATATTTTAACGCACTGACCCCGCCCCCAGACCTTTATGTCATCTTACATATCATATAGTTGACTATTGACAAATATGATGCAGAGCAACGACTCCATAAATGCAGTTATGCCCTAAAATTCAAGATATTGGTGCTAAAAATGCCCCTGTATGAGTTTTTGTCTCATATTTATATATCAATATCACACGAGAAGGGAGAGCAGTATTACAAGAGTGCTGATTTTATCCCGAGTTTGTCCCATATTACGAGTTAAATGCGATTTTATACAACAGTTCAGTAAATAAGAAGCTGATATTGTGTTATATTTTAAACAAAATATTATGTTTTGCTCAATTTTGCAGATAACATATTACCTTTAGCCATAGCAGAATTGTTGCGCGTCTCCAAGCAACACAGCTGTTTCTGAATGAATCAGCCGTTTGAACGAATCAAATGAATGAATGACTCAAAGACATTTACCGCCACCAGCTGGCAGATTTAGTTTCTTATTTAGAGTATCATTTTATAAATAATAAAAATAAAATCATTAAAGTTATAGTTTACCCAAAACATTCTATCATCGTTTACTCACCCTCATGCCATTTCAAACCTATCTTTTGTGGAACATAAAAGAAGGTATTTTGAAGAATGTTGGTAACAAAACTGTTTTGGTTACAAATGATTTTTATTGTATGAACAAAAAATACGGAGATGTTTCTCAAATTATCTTATTTTATGTTCAATAGTTTATGTTAGGCTATTGTAGCCTAAATGTTTATGGTGTAATACATTTTATGTTGAATCAAATAAAATATTTATTCTAAAGCTACAATTTTTTTATGTCTACTTGATACTTTCTCATTTAACACAAAAATTGCTTTAAATAATCTTTTGTGTTTATTTGCACAGTCAAACTTATTTTAGCGATTAATTCGATTAATCAATCAATCAACACATCATATAATTAATTAGATAAAAAACTTTAATCGACTGACAGCCCTAATATAGATAAATATATTATATCTTACTGACCCCAAACTTTTGAATCATAGGAAATCATAGTGTATGCGTTCAATTAATTAGAAGTCTAAACTCTGAAACCAGTGTTTCTTAGCCTGAAAAAGTGTTTCAAACGGCACAAATGAGATGAATTATGACACGTATTGCAATTTGAATTGTATTGTGAGGTAGCTGGTGAGACCTAGTCAAAAATGTGACTCTTTGACTGGAATGCTGTTTGAGGACCAAAAAAAGATGTTGATCCAGGAACACATCATACTTCCGGCAAAATCATGGCCACCATTCAATAAATGTGCACCGGGAATGTGTAAGTGATGTTTGACTTGGCCATCTGAGGAAGAAGGGCAAGGAAACTGACATTACTGACATGTTTTGTATTCATGAGGTGCTTCTTCAACAGCTATAAAACCAAGAGGACACATTCCTATTACCTTTTTACTTGAGGGGGAGAACAAAGGTCCTTACACAGATCGTTTAACCCGACTGCTAGGACGTGTGAAAGTGTGCATGGATTTGTCTTACACAGAAGCAGTATAAACAATGCAGGATTTGTTGCATATGGGGTGGAACAGGAAGAACCATGGGAAATCAACATGGGTAATGAAGTAAATACACACAAGGGTAAAAAGAGAGTGAATGGACATGACAATGTGCACCCGCACAGAATATCTCATGTACACAGAGGATGAGGCGGGTTTATCTGTTATTCATGGCATTTTCTCATTTAGCCGTTTTACCCCCGGGAACAGAGCGCTAAGTACAAATGAGCTTTGTACAAATGCTGTATCAGGAGCAGGAAGGAAATCAGTGCGGAGACTATAGATTGGTTTAATTATTTTCTGCGAGGCCACTTGAGCAATCTTTACTTTTCTACCAGGCTGCAACACGCGGTTCAGAGGCAACTGAGAAAGAACCATCATGTATTAGTACCGCTGGGGCAAAAGCGCCGACGCAGTGGGAGCGTGAAAGGCAGGGTAAGGATGGTATGGATATAAGGAATTACAGTTCTTAAGTACAAAAATCCCATCTGTGATGTATTCTGAGGTCCAACAACTTTACATGCCCTGGATTGGATAATTTATCTACTACTACTACTTTAAAGTCCCATTGAAAGTCCTTTAAAGTCTGTATGGGTTTCTTTCTTCTGTTGAACACAAAGGAAGATATTTTGAAGAATGTTGGTAATGGTTACCAGGTAACCAAACAGTTACCAGTAGTATACACAGTGTTCCTGTGGCTCAGTGGTTAGAGCATTGCGTTAGCAGCGCAAAGGTTGTGGGTTCGATTCCCAGGAAACACACATACTGATACAAAAATGTATAGCCTGAATGCACTGTAAGTCACTTTGGATAAAAGCGTCTGCTAAATGCATAAATGTAAATGTAGCCATAGGAAAAAAAATACTATGGAAGTCAATGGCTACCGTCAACTGCTTGCTTATCAACATTCTAATCAACATTCTACAAAACTACTTTAGCATTCAACAGAAGAAAGAACTTCATACAGGTTTGGAACAAGTGGAGGGGGAGTAAATTATGACATAATTTAAATTTTTTTGGGTGAACTAGCCCTTTAAATGTTTAAGTTCAAGATCTTAATTTTTTACACTAAAGCAAGTGATCCGTTTTACTGTCAAATCTGTTGTTTTTTGCATTAAGACATTTGAAATATGGTGTCTTTTTGTAAAACATTTTCTATCGGCCTTAACTCAGCCCAGATCTTTTAAAAATAACACATTTTCAGTAAAAAGGTTATTTTTGTCATTTTCTTAATGGCTTTGCGTTTATGTACACCCCACAAAGATTCTGTAATTTTTTATTCACCCTCAGGTCATTCTAAACCTGTATGACTGTCTTCCTAATGTAAAAAAAAAAAAAAACACTGAGACATCTTTCTTCTTCACATCTTCTTTTATGTTCTGCAAAAATGGAAAGTCATGCATGGTTTAGACCGACATGAGGGTGAGTAAATTCTCATTCTCAACCCTTTAAATCAAGAAAATATAGCACTAAATTACAAACAGATGTGAGAATCCACATCCATAGCTCTGAATCCAAATGAAACAGCAAAGAGATTCCTCTTCCTGGAGTGAGGGTGTAGTATTGAGCCATAGAAGTAAGGCAGCCGTGGGAGCAATTGCACTCACCCAGAGGCAAAGAATCTGAGAGAATTCGATATTGACTGCAATACCATAGATGGCACAAGTAAATATGTATAAAATGGAAATATGAGTTAAAACCTTGCAATTACGAGGTTGTTCATGCATATTTCAAGCAGAAGGAGATGTTGAAAGCTGAGGGCAACCATCAAAGGCCCTGACTCACAGCGAGTCGCCATTTTTAAACGGAGAGCACGAGATGCTTGATGGAGGTCCCGACATAGAGCACGAACTACAGAAGGGGCCTGCTCATGTCAGTGATGCTATTACTATATTCAAATGAGAGAGGTGGAGCTTAAGTACAAGAGTTGCCCTCAGAGATTCCTGTCAGTCGCAGGTTTAAAAAACAAATTGTTCATTGTCATATCTCTGGCTGAGGTGTATAAACTTCACAGAAAACTTTTAAAAGTATGACTTTCTAATTTGCATATGCATACTGACCTTTTGAACAGAAAGGCCCATCGTAAGCAGTGGTGGAGCAGTCACAAGAATAGCCGTTGTATTTCTCCACACACTTGCCACCGTTACGGCAATACATCCCAAAACTGGTGCAGTGACCCGAACAACCAGGTTTTACACCAGGAGTGACTTTTGCCCTCTCTTCTAAGTCAAGGGTCACACCGTTCATCTTCAGAGAGCGGATACATCCGAGAAAACCTCTCTGACCTCCCGCTGCACCTGGATGAGAAATGGAGACAAAGACTAGTCAATATTACGCTGAATAAAAGCATAAGTGGCACAACAAAATGACTCAATCCTTCATTTCCATTGCAGACTAGCTTGAAAACAAAAGGTTAAATTAGAAACATTAAGTCTCAGCCAATAGTTGAACCTTCTGGTGGGTTTCCTTCATTATGGCATGTACCATTCAATACAACAAACCTTAGAGAAATTAGACATCATTAGAGCTCCACTTCCAGGAGAAAATAAACATTCACCAATTTATCAGCGTCTTGTCTGGACATCTTTTCATTATACGGAACTACCCAGTTAAACAGATATTGTATCATTTGCTAGATTAATAGTAGATTAGTAAATGTCCTGGCAGGATGCATTAATTATTAATTAACGGTAAATAATAAAAGCAGACTCACAAGTACACTCCTGCTACAAATTATCAAGCTGCAAAATGAGGAAGGCTTAATCAGCTCCTCCAAAGAAATTATATAGATTGGAGTGTATATATATATATATAAATAAATAAATATGACCCAAAACATAATCAGATATCAGATTTTTATATAAGTCCTGAGAGTAGACAAAGATAATCCAATCAAATAAGTGAGAAAAATATTTTCTTTGTCATTTATTTATTTTTGAGAAAGATCATCCAGTGTTATATATCTGTGTGTTGCAAAAGTATGTGAACCACCCTCCCAGTTGCTAAAAAAAATAATAAAACGTGACGCGCCATTCCCGCGACCGATTGCACCTCATGTTTGCGGCTGAATGAAAATGATCATAATTGATGGAAAACTATGCCCGTGAAAAGACATCAGCAATCCGACGCTGATAAGATGACAACGAAGCACGCGCGTCACTTTCAGTTAGGCTACATTCATAATCCTGTGAAACTTTTTTGGGTGTTGAGGTTAATAACGCTTTTTAATGTCAGTAATAATTTCACCACCACCAACGCTTCTAATATTCTCTCAGAGTTTCCATGTTCCCTTATGCAAGTTAGCCACTTTTAACAAAAAAAACAATCACGGTTCTTGTAGCCATGGTAACCGCAAATGAACCATGGTTTTGTTACTTCAAATAATAATATACAAAGAAGTATTAAGATAATATTTTTTGTGGCTATAAAAACAGACATAAGCCAACAACAGCCTTTAAAATGACTTAAAATGCATTATATAAAAAAAATTGGTAACCCAGCTGAAAAAACAAACAAACAATAGAACCATCACAGAAAATTATAATACCATCACAAATAAATCACAAATGCTATTACAAACCATAAAAAATGCTTTTCTGTAGTATGTTTTAGAACATATTCCATTAGGTATAATTGGTTTTAACAAGCCACCAATAAGAAGGTGACTAATTACCAGTAGAGACCAACAGGGTCCATTACAGTTTCCATTAAAACCAATACAATTCCCATTATAACCAGTAAAACCATTACAAATTTTGTGATGGTGTCTATTGTTTTTTCAACATTACATTTTATAAATGCCTAGGGAGCCAAAAGCCTGGTAATTGCTGCTGTTACACTTACAGGACGACCATATCCCTGTTTAATAGGCTATTAACTAACCATTTAATTCAAATATCCACTTAATCTTAATTTTTTGCCACCTTTTTGCTATAGATGACAGCCTCTATAATTTCTTAAAAAACATGTGGACATCACAACCCTTACAAAAATGAACCATGGTTTTCGAAGTACAACTGCTTAATTTTCTTTTGCGTGATTTCTGAATGCTTGCGACCATAAATCAATCAGACAACTGTATTACTGCCATAGGTAACTGTCTAGAGCTACAATTGTAATTTGTAAATAATACAATTTAATTACAACTGCACAAACTGTACAGTTTTACAACTGTACTATAAAAACAGGCCGTCCCCTGATGACGTCATAATATGCAAATTAGATGAGTATATTTACACCCCACATAAACATTCGGTCATGCCCAACATTTTTCTAATTTACAGTAGATTTCTATCTTTAAGTCTTTTCAAGCCACAAGCTTTTGAAATCTTGATGTTAAAATCCAGCATTTTTTTCAAAAAATCCCTGGCGCCTAAGGGGTTAACCAAGTATGTTATAGACTTTTCATTAAGACCCTAAAGAATCATATCAACTTGTGTAAAATGGGCATTCGATGAGCCTTTTAAGAATCTTATCCCATCTGTGAAACATGGTGGTGGTAGTATCATGGCTTGGGCCTGTTTTGCTGCATCTTGGCCAGGACAGCCTGCCATCATTGATGGAACAATGAATTCTGAATTATACCAGCAAATTCTAAAGGAAAACGTCAGGATATTTGTTTAAGAACAGAGTCTCAAGAGAACGTGGGTCATGCAGCAAGACAACAACCCCAAGCACAAGTCATTCTACCAAAGAATGGTTAAAGAAGAGCAAAGTTAATGTTTTGGATTGGCTGAGTCAAAGTCCAAACCTTAATCCAATCAAAATGTTGTGAAAGGACGTAAGCAAGCAGTTCATAGGAGGAAGCCCACCAACAGCACAGAGTTGAAGTGGTTCTGCACTAAGGAATGGGCTAAAACTCCTACATGTTATTGTGCAGGACTGATCAGCATTTACAAGAAACTTTACCTTCAGTTACTGCAGCAAAAGAAGGTCACACTAGATAATGAAAGCAAAGATACACATACTTTTGCAATGCACAGATATGTAACACTGGATAATTTTTCTCAATAAATAAATGATAAAGAAAATATTTTTCTCTCACTTGTTTGATTGGGTTCTCTTTGTCTACTTTCAGGACTTATATGAAAATCTGATGATGTTTTGGGTCATATTTATGGAGAAATATAGAAAAGCACTGTATATATATACTGTATATATATAGTAGCAATGGCAGTATGGCTATGCTTTAAAAAAAGAAGTTTTATAAACTCAATTTAACTCAAACTCACATCAACAGTGGAGAGTTAATTGCACGGGTGACCTGCTTGGGTATATAATACAAAACAACTCACTGAATCCTTTGCTAATAAACCTTGAGAGCAGAGCTCTTATCATCAAATGTACAGTAAATATGCTGTGCTATTTATGATGCTTAAATGAAAGACGCAATGTTTCAAGGACAAACATGAGATAAACACAAAATCCTTTTAATTAACATTTCTATTTATTCCTTGTTGCAATATTGTTCCAATTTGATTCATGTCACTTAGCAGGCACTTTTTATGCCCTTGTTTGTCACTGAAGAATCAACTTCACAAAACTTTTTCATCAACACGGTATAACAGTTTAACTTTTGAAAGTGAAGCAGCTTGAATAAGCTTGAGTGTGGAAAGCTGTTAAAACCCTTCTGAAGTTCACTGCCTCCATCTCCGATGAGCCCTGAATCGGAAATTATTCTCTAATGAAACTGTAATGAATTAGCATATTACATTTATTAGACCATCCTGCCCAGTGGAATTTCCCCCCCTGCTTTTACCATTGCAGTGCACAGAATGTTCATAGCCTTATATTGAATTAAAAGATCTCCTGACCAAAATATCACAGACAGACTGTTTGTTGTTGTACATTTTACAAAAAAGTTACCTACTGTCCTGACAGGCCCATGAAGCTGGCTTCCCTTTGGAGAACCAATATCGCCCAGATGTGCAAGCAATGAAAGAAAGAAAAACAACACCAAAAAAATACAAAATTAAAATAAATATGAATTAAAAACATGCAGTGATTAGAAAACGTCATGCATAATCAAGGCCAGGCTTCAAAAGAAAGTAAATCGCAAGAAGCAACTTGATGGTGGGTAGTAAAGAAGCATTAAAGATTCATGCAAACAGACATATGCATATTATAATACCATGCAAATATGTTAGTGGTTGTTAAATCAAAGGTCTGCTTGTTATTTGAGATGAAGCAAATGATAATAAAAAACGAGCAAGCATTTAATCCTCTATTAAATATAAAGAGGCCACTATAAATGCAAAACAAATTCAAACAGACACACGCATCCATGGGTGAACGGAAGTAGAAGGCAATCTGCTTTATCAATAAATGATGGCATGGGACTAAATGGTCTGAAAAACTGAGCATTCATGGGCAGAGGAGAGAAGGCCAGACAGAGGCTTGACAGGTCTGGACAGGCCCACCCCAGCTCACTCAACTGATATAAACCAATTAGTTTTCCAACTGAGGATCAGGGTCTAAAGACTGAGAGTTGATCTCCACGAACAGTCATGTCAACATTTCACATTTCTACAGAAACAACAGACAAGGATTAGACAACCTTTATCATTCATTTGGACTGCAAAGCTCATTACACCTAACCCTAGTGTGCGTATAATAAAATTGATATGCATGTCCAACATTCTTCAGATTTAAGTCGAGAATAAGAAATACATTTTCATCTGCTGCACGGACAACATGCAAATGAGACCTAGAGAGGGTTATGGCTTGCAATATATTGAATATTAATACATGATTTTGCTGGTTGCACTTTCCAACATACTGTCCCTACTGTTCACCACAAAATGAAAATTTGCGGAAAATGTACAGCATGATTTTTTTTACAAGCATGCAGCTTTTCACTTCAAAAGACATTAAATGATGGACTGGAGTCATGTGGATTATTGTGGTGTTTTTATCAGCTCTTTGGACTCTCATTCTGACGGCACCCATTCACTGCAGAAGATCCATTGGTGAGCAAGTGATATAAAGCTTAATTTCTCCAAATCTGTTCCAATGAAGAAACCTTGGATGGCCTGAGGTTGAGTAAATCATTACTGAGTGAACTATTTTTTTAAAGGTATAGTCACACTAGACTTTTAGCATGTGAAATATCTTTGGACTAGTTTCAAGACTAATAGTGTCTAATTTAAACTTAAAGTGAAAAAAATGCCACTGGTAAGTTTAATTTATTTTCACAAATCAGTTCACATTGTCCATTAAAATAAAATAAATAATCAAAGCTCTAATCACATAAAAAAAATGCATTAAAATGATATGTAGGTGAATACTGATGAGTACTGTTTTGTTATGCTGAATAATATAACTGATGCATAATCTAATTAATTTAGTAATTTAATACAATTACCAAACATTAACAATAATAATAATAATAATAATCCTGTTCTGGAGAATTCTGCCTTATAAAACCAATCAATTACAATAACTGACATCAATAAAAACGTCATGAAAACCTGGAAATCTTTCTTGACGTCAATCTTTAAATACACAAGCTAGACGAGCTTTCCAAAAGCTCTCTCAAGAGAGCCACAGGGGTGCAGTATCTTCCCCTTTCTTAATGAGCGTCAAAGTCATTTGTTGAAAAGAATAAGTCAAAGCACAAAATAGCACAATGAAAGCCCAAAGCCATTCTGTTCAACAGATAATTGCCTCATGAGTGACACGGCTTGTTCACACTTTTAAAGCCATAAAAAGATCCCTTGCTAATGTTAGCATAGCACACACGGCACCATTATTAGTGACATCCCCTGCTGCGTCTGAGACACACTTTTCAACCATATTCAGTCAAACCCATTTTCAACTTCCTTTTCTTTACAGTGGACTTTTTCGTACTCTGGAGGCGAACAGGTTCCCTAGGGTTCCATGTCATTAAGTGCAAGTTTGAATAGCTTCACCTGCATTTAGGAGCTGACTATAAATACATTTTCACTTTCAGACACAAGAATATAGAGCGCTGTGCGAGAGAACTGCTGATTTCTCAGCAGAAACTGTGAGAGACAGAATAAAAGAGTGGGAAAAAGATAAAGAGAGAATAATTCAAACACACGAAAAGCTCAGAAACAAGATTTTCAGGAGGATGTGTGTATTTTATGAGAAAGATAATGAAGAAATATATTATTTCATAAATTTTAATCAGTAATAGAGCTCATTTGATCAGATTTTCAAGAGTTGTGCAGTCCATCTATAACATTATGAATGCATACAAAAAAACAACAGTACTCCAACCTCCAACAATATAACTAAGTATGAACCGGCTTCAGAACTCTAGGGTGGGCGTATGGAAAAATGTGTTTGTCTGAAGTCCATGATGTACATGTGGTCCTTACCCACATAAAGCTGGCTGTAGAGCTCCAGGCGTGTGTGTCCCTGTGTAGGTGCGGGTCTGACCTCCTTGTATTTTTGGTCTAGTTGCAGGATGGCCTCTTTCGTGTTCCTCTCCGCACTGACCCGGTGCCACTGGTCATCGTTCAGCGGGGTAGGAGAGTGCACGTTCAGTTCCACCGGCCCGTTTCCTACATCGAACGAAAACGACACCACCGTGGGGGCTGTGAAGAAAACAAACAGAAAGAGAGACCACTCAAACTATTATTTCAAACTTTCACCACTTGTTTTTTTAATAAGAACATGTATAGCAAACAAACAAACAAATATAATTATTTTACATGAAAAATATGTATATAAAAAATACTTGATCACCAACAAATCCTCTGCAGTGAATGGGTGCCGTCAGATTGAGAGTCTGACAAAGAGCTGATAAAAGCATCACAAAAAGTACTCTATATGACTCCAGTCCATCAGTTGTGTGTGTGTGCAACAATCAAACCCATTAAGACGTTTTTAACTTCAAACTCTTGCATTTGGCTAAAATGAGTCCACTTACTCAAGTAAAAAAGTAATCTTCTCTGAGGAGAAATGTGCACAGATCAAGCACTGTTTACAAGCAAAAACAGTTTTAAACAAATATGTTGGTGGATTTTGATGTGAAAGGACAAGAGGGGATGCACTGGAGGAAGCGTCATAATGGATTATGAACTTATGGACTTTGGCCTGAAGCAATAGTTAAAAGTTCAAACACCTTGATGACGGATTTGTTTCTTACAAACACACAGCCTTTCACTTCACAAGAAATGAATTGATGGACGGGAGTCGTGTGGATTATTGTGATGCTTTTGTCAGATGTTTGGACTCTCATTTTGACGGCACCCATTCACTGCAGAGTGATGCATTGTGATGCTAAATTTCTCCAAATCTGTTCCAGTTTAGATACAAACACATCCACTTCTTGAAGTTCTTGGATGGTTTGAGGGTGAGTACATTTTTTTTTGCAAATGTACTATTTTATCTATTCCTTTATTATGCATTCTATTAAAACTCTAGTTGATGGTGAAACATTTTCTGTACTTCCCTTTAACGGTTATTTTTTAACTCACATTTTAATTAGTAAGTAATTCATTCCTTATTTTTTGTGTGTTAGATTACTTGACTAAAAAAATACTTGAAATGTCAAACAGGTCCTTCTGCATGTTTTAATTAAATGGCTAATTTAATGTTCATATACTATTGTTTTGCTCAATAATTGTCTTGCAGAACAACAATCCAAAGTTGTGACTTAAAATGCAGAATTACCAAACGCAGACTGCTCCGCTCAAGCGCATCATTAAAATTCCTCTTAACAGCCCTAAACTGAGTTGAGAGTGTTTATTCACCATGCTGATTTCATTTTAGGCCACAACAGCTTTTAATGAGTCAGTGTTGCATATTCTCTTCCATAAAGAGTGAAGATTGACAGCTGTACTCCTGTAGGAGGAGATGGTATTTATGGCAGGAGAAAGGAGAAGAGAGGCGAGGTGTGTTTGAGCCGACTGCTGTGGTGTGTCATGCTTAGCCCCAGAGGGCCAGGCCTCTTGGGGTTTAACCCTTGATAAATCCTGATTTAGAAACACCCGAGACACGTCACAGCAACAGTGCCATCATCCACCCTCAACCCAACACTGTAGTGCGATTGTGTTTAAAGACTGCTTAGTCTACCCAGTGATAAGCCACTCTCTCATAATTATTCATGAGGCCACATGATCATTTCCTAAAACAAGTGCTTCAGATGCTCAGACAGCGACTTGGTGTCACACTTCAAGACACCTTTGAAATGTTTATGTACAACAAGCATTGTATTTATTATGGAGGAGTTTCTTGATTTATGGAGAGGTTAACTGGAGCTCATTTGATCATCTGATAGTCAGCACAAACACCATCTATCCCTACTGAGAGTACTTTAACTGTTTAAATCACATATATTTGTGAATCAGCATCGCAGGGATAACAGTCTCAAAAATTATATTTGCATATTTATGAACACTTATTCAGCAAGTGCATTAAATTGGTCAAAAGTGATTGTAAAGACATTCACATTGTAAAAATTATATTTTAAAGAAATGCTGTTCTTTTGACTTTTTTAAATAAACATTAAAGCGTATTAAAAA
Source organism: Ptychobarbus kaznakovi (assembly GCA_027422405.1). Taxonomy (NCBI): domain Eukaryota; kingdom Metazoa; phylum Chordata; class Actinopteri; order Cypriniformes; family Cyprinidae; genus Ptychobarbus; species Ptychobarbus kaznakovi. The sequence goes on along the minus strand of CM049814.1, from coordinate 10,349,997 downwards.
TGGTTTCCACAAAAATATTAAGCCGAACAACTGTTTTCAACATTGATAATACCTGCATGATTTTTGAGCAGCAAATCAGCACATTTGAATGATTTCTGGAAGATCATGTGACACTGAAGACTGGAGTAATCGCTGATGAAAATTCAGCTTCGACATCACGGAAATAAATTATATTTTTAAATATATTAAATTAGTTATTTTAAATTGTAATAATATTTCACAATATTACTGTATTATACTTAATAAACAAGAGACTTCTTTCAAAAACACTGACCCAAAACTTTTGATTTGTAGTATACAAAAATGACTTCTGTGTATTTGTGGACTTAAAATATTGTATGAGAACCTTATAAGACATTTTAAGTTTTTTATTTAATTTGGTTTGTTTCAAAACAAGGACTAAATTGCTGGAATTTCTTATTGGTTCGATTCATTTTCACAAGCCAACGTTTCAAAACAGACCAAAATTTGTTAACGCAAGTCACACACAAACTGTACCGTCATTGGTCAGAATGTTACTGTATGTTCTGAGCTTTAGCTACTGACAACTCCAGAACTCAAATTGAAAATGAGGGCTTTCATGAATACTATAGCACCAGAGGGGAAATATTAATTTATGATTAACAATATGACACACACCCGCTAATATATGCACTGCACAAAGCCAAGAAAAACAAAAGCCTGCCCTTTAGACACTGAAGTGAAATTATTTAAAAGGACAAACCTGGCTTCTAGTCAAGCATGTTTCTAAATTCATTGGGCCGACCGGCTCCATTCGTAGGGTGTTACTATGGCTGCACAGATGCTGAAGGCAAGAACTAAATTGGATCTGCTTTGTGTCGGCAGCACAGTGAGGTGAGCCTGCAGTGATAGTTTGCCACTGTTATTGTCACCATCTTAGGAAGCTAAGAGAAGTGCTGTGATGACACCAAGTACCTGGCAGCTGCAGACACACACACACACACACACACACACACACACACACACACACACACACACACACACACACACACACACACACACACACACACACACACACACACACACACACACACACACACACACACACACACACACACACACACACACACACACACACACACACACACACACACACACACACACACACACACACAGTGGACTGTCCAAACAAATCATTTGTGCCATTACGATCAGTTTTTCCCTACAAATATCTGCTACTGTGAGCTGCCTAAAGTTAGTTTTATTTGTTATTTATGCCAAAATATAAAAAGGAGGTCTGTTTTTTGGTTTCTTATGGCTGAGTGGCAGGTGTTCCTGATGCTCTCAGTAGGGGGTGCTGTTTTACTGTGCTACATTCTGATGCAGATATCTCAGGAACTGGGGATAAGTGTTCGACTGGCATCCACAGAGCCACCTGTTCATCTCAGATTCTAAACTGGAGGAGATCAATGACACGGTCAGCCAGCACTCTGAATTCTGTCTGTGAGCAAAGGCCCACTGCCATCAAGACAGCAGCTGTGGCCCATTTTAAGCTCAGTTATGAACACACATGCTAACACAGCCCTCACAAAAAAGAAGTTTATTCAAGTGTGCTATTAGTTTACTTCTTTTAAACTAAAAAGAAGAAAGTACACTTTTAGACTACTTTTTATGTACTTCTCAGAAATGAGCTTTATGTACTTCTCAGAAATATACTTAAAATGAAATTTAAGTACACTTGACATACTTAGAAAAAAATCTAAATATATTTGAGCAATACTTGTGCTCTTAGAATCCGTGTTTTCATTGTTATATGGTAGGGGGCGCTAGTACATCTTCTGTACAGAATCCCCCCCCCCAAAAAAAAAACACAAGTGAAGAAGAAACCAAAACAACAGGTGCTTCCACATGTGCAGTGTTGCCATCTTAGCGATTTAGCCAACTTAGATTTAGCGACTTTTCAAACCCCCTAGCGACTCTTTACCCAAAAGCTACTAGCGACAAATCTAGCGATTTCTTGGACAGACTTTAGCGAGTTTCTGTGATCGCTGGTACTGCCGCAACCATAGACAAAGATTTAATATGACCATCATAAAATAGTGAAAATTTTTCTGTTAAAAACATCAACCCCTGGGAAATAAAAGTGCTTGAGGCTGTAGAAACACCCACATATGTATCGCAACAACATTACTAAACATAGGGACGTAATGAGCAAAATCTCATCAATAATTTAGTCAAATATAGATAGAAAATAACTATTAAAAATGCAAAAGGAACTGGTAATTTTCTTCCAGGACAGTTAAGTTTGTAGACACAAACTTTTAAGTTTGTACTCTTAAAACACAATGCAATGTGTGCCACAGGTAAAACACCTGTGAGAAATCTATGTAGAAAATTCCTACATACAGTATTAACACAGCACATTGTGCCCTGTTTTCTTTTAGAGCAGAACAACACACTCACTATGTGGACACTGGACACTAAGCAAAAAAAAAAAAAAACAAGAAAAGAAAAGCGATTAAGAACAACATTTGGTGATTTAGCTCTCAGAAAACAAAACTTCAGCTCCACTGTGACAACACTAGATGCTACATGCTTCAACAGAAACGTTAACTAAAAGAACTAGCCAGTGACTTAATAAACTCAGACCCAATCCTGTTGCAGAGAGAGAGAGAGACAGAGAAAGAGAGGAAGAGGGCAGGTCTGGCAGGTGTATAGTTTGGACTAGGGCTGCTCCACCATTCTCAGCCCTCTGATCCCTGTAATTGTATTTCCTGCACTTGGCCAGCCAGCACTGAGCATCATGAGTGCGCCACTGTTCTTGGGGAGAGTTTTCGCTTGTGTGTGTGCTCGTTTATGTGTGTGGACCGCTCTGCTGTCCACAACTGAGGGCATTCAGTGGACCGCTGCTCTTGCATTCACAAGGAATACTAAACAAAATCAACAAGCCAAGCAGCATGGCAGTGAAAAAGTGGGTTTGTGTTTATATGGTTATATTAGATCGCCTGCCAAACCGGCTGAGAGTAGATCTACCAAACCAACAGAGCAGTTACGGCCCAATGCATTTCATGATACCACATAAATTAATTTTATACAGATGGTGAATGCTAATTTGCATTGTATTATGATATTTGCATGTCACAATGAAATTATAATGCAATAAACAAGATTTTTCTTTAAAGGAATAGTCCACTCAAAAAGGAAAATTCTGTCATTAATTACTCACCCTCATGTCGTTCCAAACCCATAAGACATTCATTCATCTTCAGAACACAAATTATGATATTTTTGATGACATCCGAGAGCTTTCTGACCCTCCATAGACAGTAACGCAACTGATCTGTTCAATGCGTCGAGGTACTCTCGTGAATGGTGGAAGAGACTGACCCAGAAGAGAAGAAATTGTTGAATAAAAGTCAATTATTTTTGTTTTCTTTGCACACAAAAATTATTCTCGTAGCTTCATAATATTAGGTTTGAACCACTGATGTCACATGATGACTATTTTAAAGATGTCCTTGCTACCTTTCTAGGCCTTGAACGTGTCAGTTAAAATTCTATCTATGCAGGGTCAGAAAGCTCTCGGATTTCAGAAGATGAACAAAGATCTTATGGGTTTGGAACGACATGAATAAAACAGATTATTGGAGTATGTTTTTAGATAAATACTATTTCAGTCTTTCTACTTGAAAAATTAAGGTTTAATTCAGTCACTTTTCAGTGCTTTCGCTGCTATTTGTCAGATTTACTAGCAATTTCTGAGTGGAATTTTTTACACCAATGTTTTTTTTAAGTGTACACTGGAAGTCAATAGGGTCCAAAACAACACTGGATCCCATTAATGTTCACTGCATGGACAAACAACAGACTTAGTTTTTTATTTCAACATTTTTTCTAACCCTATCTTCTATAGAAAGTCAAATATTTGGAAGGACTTGAGGGTGAGTAGATTTCATTTTTGAGTAAACTCCCAGTTATTCATGTAAAGCAATCTTATATCTGTCATCTTTCTCTTGCTTATTTTTCAATGTAATACAAAGGATATTTTAAGGGTGCAGATCCAATCAAAGGCGGATCTTTTCTTATGCATATATCAATGCATTTAGCGAGAGCTCTTGATTCTCATGCACGCGGTCGTCATGTGTTCTGCAGAGTCACATTGCCATTTCTCCCTCGGGCCCTGAGAGAGCCTTCACTTCATTAAAGATGCATCATAGAGAGACTAAGGATCTTCCCACCATCTGAGCCCACAGATGATCCAAGCTATATCCACATTCAGCCAACAACCCAGGCAAAGAGCTTTGCTGTGGACACAAAAATAATAATGATACTTTTGGGAAGACCAGACAAGCCTAACAGCTATTTCCATGTCCAAAAACTGTGATGTGTAGAAATGCAGAGAAGGCTGCCATGACTTATAATAAGCACTGGATTTAGAAAAGGCTCCTGCTTGCTGTACAATTGTTATGCATGAAGCCAAAAAAAATCTAATTTTTGGGCCCAACTGAGATTTTACCGTTCCAGTTTGTTAATCCCCAAATATATGCCCTTTAAAGAAAGAAACAGCAGAATTTGAATTTGAACATAAAAATGTAGAAACACTTTTAAAAATGTAGAAACTTTTGTCATTAGAGACTTTTTCCTCTCTAGACTTGAAAGACAGTTAGACCATATTAGACCATGATCTGAAAAGCTGACAATAAATAATGTAAGCAGGTATAAAACATGAATTGGTTAAGCTTAGTTTGGGAAAAAAGGGAAAATGAATATTCAATGGTGGTTGATTGATTTCAAGAGCCAAGCAGCAGAGAGCGTTTGAGATGAAACGGAGCTGAAGCAGCGTCCGTCCACCCATCATTCAATCATCCGTCGAGAGGCTCTTTTCCCCTGGGCTAGTGCCAGAGTTACAGTAGGGAGATTGTACTAGATAATTCCAACAGAGTGCTCCAGCAGAAAGACAGACACAGAGAGATAGAGAGATAAAGAAAGAGAGAGAGATAGCAGAGATTTGATCGATTGTGAATCGAAGGATTTGGCTCAGAGCTCACTGACAGTGAGAACTACAGAGGAGGCATTTTGATACACTTTTTGAGGGTGTACCACGCGGTATTAGAATATCTCTTATTCTAATTTAAGTGAGAATGTGTTGTCATTTAAAGTCCTTTATAATGCTACAAATTATTAGTATTTTCAAACAAATGCTGTTCTTTTGAACTTCATATTCATTAAATAATCCTGAAAAAAATGTATCACGGTTGCTACAAAAACATTACTCTAAGATTAGGGCTGAAAACACAACTGTTTTCAATAACAATAATAAGAAATGGTTCTCAATTAAAATAACACACCAGCCTTCTTTAAACAAATATGCATTTACAGTAAAATAATATTTTAGTGTTTAAGCACAATTAACACAGCACATATAATGACTCAGATTAATTAAATATTGATGTTTGTTTCTGCCACAGGATTATAAATAAACAGGTAACTGTGACTTTTTATCTCACAATTATGACATTTTCTCCTTGCAATTATGTGATTTATTTTCTTAGATTTGCAAGACAAACTCATAAAACTTGCAGTTCTGAGAAGAAAAGTCTTTATTGTGAGACGTAAACTCACAATTGTGAGAAAAAAGGCAGAACTGTGACATAGAAGTCACAATTACATAAAAAAAATATTCTGTGGTGGTAACAACAATGACAAAAAAAAAATTGGGTTATAAACTCAGAATTGTAAGGAAAACATTTGGGAAAAATAAAAAGAGATAAAAAAATCACAATTACCTTTTTTATTTTTATTCCGTGGTGGGAACAGGCTTTCATAATTAAGTATGTTTGATTTATTCAACAATTAACTCACTTACTGTACTTAATTGGACATTGACTGCTTCATTCTGTTCTTTATCTGTTCAAGACCATCAGAACAATTTCAAGGGCACCAGCATGTGTGTTTAACACAGCTACATTCACACAGTATGAAAAACATTGTTTCGTTAAATAATTCAACTTAATGAAACACAATTACATAATTTTAGAGGAATCATTCAAATATTTGAGATAAAAAGACAATATTCGTAACACTTAACACTAAATAATGCATAAAACAGATTTTTAAAAAGACTTTTAACTTGAAGTCAGAACGCAGAGGGCAGCTGATCTAGATGTATAACTGAAATCAAACTCCACTCGACAGTAACTCAGCGCGGTGCCCTCCACTCATTTCATGCTGTGAGTGGATTTCACTGGGCCTCCGTTTTGAGCCGTAACTGAAGAAAACCAGGCAGGCCAAAATAAGGAAGTAGGATTAGGAGTCAGGGCATAAATCGATGAGACATAATGGAAGGCTAGAAAAAAAGCTTCAATTTCACAATCTGCTCCTCTGCCTACACACACAGGCACACACAACTGGCCCCAACACACTCTTAATCTCACACACAGGCCTGCAGCCAGGCCTGATTACTCTTCTTTTCAGGAAGGATTCATGCAGAAGGTGAATATCCAGCTTTAGAGAAAAGCTCTGGAGTGTTTACGCTGGGTGCCGCTGTAGATGACCTACCAGTGCGGTCGACAAGCTTAGACACAGAGACTTAGACTCAGACACTGATACACACACACAACAGCACTCATGCACTCTTGAACTTTGTTTGTGCTCTCTTTACTTCACCGTACTCTCTCAGGGGCATAGGAATCATTGTAACTTTCTAAGTTTGACCACTCTCAACTTTTTGGGAGATAATTATATACAATGGCTGTACGGCCGAATGGCAGTAGCCTGAATGAACACGCAAATGGTGAGTGGTTAATCCGTCTGTGCTCTTTTTAATTGTTTTGCAAAGTAAACATGCTAGATTGACGTCTTTGATCATTGTGCTTAGCATAGTTGTTCTTTAATGTGAGAGCTCATCCCCTAATGCAGCTACTACCCACTTGGCTTCAATTATTTAGAGCTACTGGGTGAATGTTACATTACCTAATTATTAATATTCATGAGACAGGCTGATAAGGTTTTTAATGTGTCTTTCCCAACTTTTTAGATCAGTTCTGGTCTCTTTATTCTCTATAAAACATTAGAAAAATTGTAAAGTGGGTAATTTCTGTGCCACTACAGGGACCAAAGAGTATTGCATTTTTTTAATTTTGGGTTAGCAATATTGACTTCAGGCCAGACTACAGTACTTCTTTGGTCAGCAAGATCTATTTTTTAAAGAAATTAATATTTTTGTTCACAAAAGTGACAGTAACGACATTTATAATGTTGCAAAAAAAATTATATTTTTCAAATAAATGTTCTTCTATTCACCAAAGAATGTGTAATACTGAAAAAAATATTAAAAAAATATTAAGCAGCACAACTGTTTTTAACATTAATAATAATACAAATATTTCTTGAGCATCAAATAGCATCATGTGACACTGACGACTGGAGTAATTGCTGCTAAAAATTCAGCTTTGTCATTACACAAATAAATTATATTTAATGTAAATATTTAAAATATATTAAAATAGAAAACATTAACATTTTAAGTTGCAATGATATTTCACAATGCTACTGTTTTCACTGCATTTTTAAATCAAATAAATGCAGCCTTGGCGAGCATAAGAGATTTAAAAAAATATATATAATATAATAAAATATAATTTAAAGAAATAAAACTATACATGCAATTAAGACACATTTTTACATGTATCAAGCTACAAAACTAATAGGTAGTCTTGGACAGATAATTTGGTCTCAGAATTAAAAAAATAGATGTTTGATTTCATATATTTGAATCACATGAAATCATATTTTAACAGTGATATTCTGGCCTCTGATAGCAGACTGCCCAGGTTGTCAATCTGAGAAGCAGGAGACTTGAGCAAATCTCACTGCTTTCTAGGAGAAATAATTCAATATTTATGTGATCTTATTTGTAATTTTTCTTTCCTACACACCAGCCTTCACTAACTTACAGAGTCTCTAGCTGAGTAAAGCTCCTGATTGAGAGCTGAATATGGAAAGGCAGCACATCTGTCATGTGGAGACCCTCAGTGATCTCTGATGCCAGTAACCTTCTGCTCTCTGGAGGGCCGTGGCAGCAATAAGCGCTAATGCCTTCCTGTTTCCTCCATATTCCGATCATGCCAGGCTCATTCAGGGCCACTTTGTATGCATCCGTGCCCTGCTAGCAGCACAAACACTCAGTGCCGTCTTCTCCACGGACAGGCCTGCAGACTTTTACATGTGCTGTATGCATAATGCCCGGCTGGCCGTCTTTCTCCCAGCACTCCTCCATCAAGTGATTGATGCTTTGCTGTCACTAGCCTCTGAGAAAGCACTAAGCGAGTCGCTGTTCTCTCTGCTCGGTCTCACCTGAAGCCCCCCCCCCCGTTTTTATTTAAGAATGGAGGGAACAGAACAAGATTTGCTTCTCCCAGTCCAAAGGAAGGGTAAAGCAGTAGGGTGTAAAAATAATGGGTTATGTATGGATTCAGGAATGTGTGTAAATGACAGAGCAGGGAATGTGACATCCCTCGTGCCCCTGAGATGAGGACAGGGAGACTGCAGGACGTGTGAATTTGACAAATGGAGACCCTAAGCAGCTTTCCTTCCCTCCATGTGCATCTTCAGAGCCTTTGAGAGATACACCAGTGCCTGGGGTGACGGCTGGAGAACACAGGATTGTGTGTGTGTGTGTGCGTGTGTGAGAGGGTAAAAACTGAAGGAATGATTTCCTGCTACCAGAGCACAGCATTCATAAATACTCAACACATAAGAACAATTTTAATATAACTTTTTAATCAGTGACGCACATATAACACAGCTATGAGGCACTACACTATCACCAGCCAACCAATAACCTATTATAATATTTTTGTATGTTTATATTTATTTTCTATTTGTGAATACCACAGTATTTCAAAATCTCAAGTTTAAATAATATAATATAATATAATAGATTAACTATGATATTTCAAGTCTCTCATCAAGTGTATAATAATAGTTTAAATAATCTAATCTAATAAAATATAGTAAAAAATAAAGGTGAACACAACATGAAAACTAATTAACTAAATACCAGAATATTTCAAAGTCTTTGTGAAATTGATAAAATAATAAAATTATAAAATAAATAAATTAACTATTAAATTAACATCAGTATAAAGTATCCAGTTTTGTATATAATAATAGTTTAAATAATATTATATAATATATATATATATAAAAAATAATCTGAACAAAAGACAAAACAGAAACAAACAAATAAATAAATACCAGAATATTTCATACTTTAAATAATCTACATAAAAACTGTTGCTTTGGCTATAAATTTGTGCTCGGAATGTATTTTCAAATAATTTCACTTGATTTGCATGAGACCGAAAGTGGTGACTTATTTATTTTGTAATCAGTCCATCCATTTCCACCAGGTTGATTCATTCAGGCCCATTTGATTGTGAACACAATAGATGTGTATTATGACACTGACAGAGCAATCAGCCAATCAGAGCGACACAAAGACATTATTGCTGTGATTATTTTTTATCTGATGAATACCTCTGAGAGGATATATGAGCAAACGTATTAAGGTGTAAAATAAATTATTAGACTTTTTTATCATTTAGGTCCAAAAAAAAATAATGTACTGTGTGTTTGTTTATGCATAAAAACCATTAGCTATTGACTACGTAAAAGCTGAATTTGTTATTTTCTCCTCTGGCCTACTCTTCAGTCTAGATAAGACTAGAACAATCGACTGGTGCGGAAATGTGGGACAAAGCACATAAGAACAGCATTTAAAGATTTACACAGTCATTTGAGAACATTTACATTTATGCATTTAGCAGACGCTTTTATCCAAAGCAACTTACAGTGCATTCAGGCTACACATTTTTTTTTATCAGTATGTGTGTTCCCTGGGAATACATTACAAAGCGAAAAATCGTTCTGCAACAATGAGCCACTTCAGGAAACATAAAACACAGACTGCAACACAAGATTTATCCGCAATGGTGTATTTTTGCACTCTGTATTGCCTATTGTGCAGTAAACAGTGTGAAGGAGCAGCCAGCTCGGCTTATGGGGTGAAAACTCAATCTGCAAGAAAGAGATTAGTCTCTTTTGTTTCTTTTTTTTACACAGCATACAATTCAAATCCTCCGTTATTGTGCTTCATGTAAAATCTAGGCATTTTTTGGCAGAAAAATGCTGTAAAATGTCAGTAAATAGACATTTATGAGCAATTACGCAGAGTGTTTTAACTCAGCAGTGTTTTCTTTTCCTTAAGCTTCCATTTGTGTTCAATAGAGAAAAATCAGCCGAACATATGCAGCACATGTATTGTAATCAGTGTTGCAAATAGATTTTCTTTGTCATTTCATCATTTCTGATATCATGGACATGTAGCAGTTTAAAGTTAAAACTCTTTAATGATTTTTTTAATGATTTGTTTCTTACAAACGCACAGCTTCACTTCTCAAGACATTCACCGATGGACTGGAGTCGTGTGGATTACTTGTGGTTTATTGTGATGTTTTTATCAGCTGTTTGGACTCTCAATCTGACGGCACCCATTCACTGCAGAGATCCACTGGTGAGCAAATTTCTAAAGTGCCTGCTCAGCACTTTCTCTTTTCAAATTTCACACTTCACAGCAGTAAGTGCACAACCAAGGGATTCAGCGAGCAGCAAGACAGACAGACATCGAGAAAGGGATAAAAAAACAAGAAGAAACAAAGATAACATGAGCCAGGCTCTTACATTTCAACTCCAGACGGATGAAATCCGTGTTTCCAAGGTTTTCCAGGAACACGCCATAGGGAGCAGAGGTCTTGAAGTAAAATGAGATATCAGCACTCGTTTCTCCTTGGAAAGTGGAGAAGTGCAGGTACGAGGACGGCGTGTTGAATGCCGCCGCGTTCCAGTAGCTTCCTGTAAAACAGACCAGAGAACAGGCCGAATGTAACTTTCAACAGTTCTGCTTCTGAAGTCTGCAGTCAAGGTCCTTTTTATCCAATATCTGAACCTGAACCGCATTAAACCACCATGAAATTCACAAAAGCAAAGCTTTCGCTGACATAAAATGACTTATTGCATTGCCTGATTCTGTATTCTGCACTGTGTCCAGTCTTCAGAGGTCTCATGTACTCAAAAAAAACATTTGAGAAGTGACCTGTATCATCAAAAAACACTTAGGAGGAAACCACCAAACATGAAGAAAACAACAATTCAATCAAACAAGTCAACTCTTGTCACAAATCTGAGTGGAAGTGCACCGTCTGTAGCAGGGGAATGGAGAGTGTGTGGTGGCTAAGAGTTATTTCAAAGCCAGCATGCCAACATCTTCCCTTTCCGGTGCTCTTGTGGTTTGACCCCCACCCATCGTGTAATACAGCCACTTATCTGAGTGGAAGAGACAAAAATAAAGTGTCATTTCTCTCTAAGATGAAGAGTAGTGCGTTTTTCAGGTGAGGGGGATATTTTTGGTGATAGCTGAGCTGAGGGATAAAGTGAGAGATCGCTCAAAATCAAACCCAAGTTTGAGGCAAGCTTATGTTTAGCTCGAATATCTCCAGAGCTTTGGCGTGGACAGTTATTAGACAATCTGTGGCTGGTTTTAACGTGTGGGTGCATATGTGGGTGATAACATGCCAGCTCCCGTTCGTCATTCTCTCCTTGTACAATTAAAAACTAACATTTGCTACACCGCATACTGGCGTATAATTCCTGTTGACAAGTATGCTGTGTTTTGGATGCTGGCTTTTGAATGAGAAAATGCAGTAACCCGCTTCTTTAGAAAAAAATCAGAAATTCATGATTAGGGCTAAATAAAGGTCATGATTAGGACCTTCCATTAAGGACAAACTAAAACTAACTAACTAACTAACTAACTAACTAAAAACCCTGAAAATGTGCTTTTTGTGAGGGTTAAGATGTCACAAAGCTTGATGCTAATAAAAAAAACTAACGAATTCCAAAAACTACCCAAATAAAATTGAGTAAAAATTTAGCTTTAAAAAAATACAAATAATAATAGCTATGCAATAAAAAATGCAAATTATAATGCATTTGGGGTAAAACATTTTTTTTAAAGAAACAAATACTTCAGCAAGGCTGCATTATATTGATCAAATGTGGCATTCAAGACATCTATATTGTTGTTATACAAATTGTTACAAACTGCTGTTCTTTTAAACTTTCTTTTCATCAGCGAATACTTAAACAAATGTTTAATGCTTTCCCAAAACTTTTTAAGCAGCAATACTGTTTTTAACATACATAATAGACATTAGACGCATTCAATCAGCATATTATAATTATTTCTGAAGGAGCATGTGAGCATGTTAAAATTAAGCTGTTCCATTACAGGAATAATTAAATATTAAAACATATTCAAATAGAAAACTGTTATTTTACTTCATAATACTATTTCACAATATTATTGTTTTTGATCTGATGTTATTTTGATCTGAAACTATTATGTGAGTATATATACATATTTTTTATTAAAACTTTTGTTACTTTTATGTTAAAAACCCAAACTTTTGAATAATAGTGTACCTGGACTGATTTTCCACTCAAAAACACACAGTGCCCTCCATAAGTATTGGAACAGTAAAGACAAAATTGCTCTGTTGGCCGCGGAGTCAAGACATTTGCAAATATGATTAATTAAAAGATGAATATCAGACAAAACTACAGAATGTCACATTTTAGTATTAGCTGTTTCAACACATACATGTTTTACCAAATTAAAAGAACAGCACTTTTAGAGTTCATCCCACTCATTGATGTGAGCATAATTATTGGGACAGTTTAACATAAGGCAGATATAAAATATTAAAAGCCATTATTTAGTTGCAGATCCCTTGCGCACAATCACAGCAGTGAGTCTGTGACCCATAGACATCACCTTGGTCTCATCCTTTGAAATACTTTTCCCAGCCTTTAATACAGCCAATTCCAATTGTTGCTTGTTTTGGGGAGTTTCTGCCTTTACTCTCCTCTTCAGCTGGTGAAATTCATGTTCAATCAGATTTAAATCTGGAGATTGACTTGGGCAATCTAAGACTTTCCATTTCTTTGCTCTTATAAATTCCTTGACTGAACTGGCAGGGTGTTTTGGGTCATTGTCCTGATGCAATATGAAGCACTTCCCAATGAATCTGGTGGCATTTTCTTGAATATTGGTAGGCAAGATGGTTTTGTACCCTTCCAAATTCATTCTGCTACTGTCATCATACATAAGTCATCAGTAAAGTTGAGAGGGCCTGTTCCAGAGACAGCCATGCATGCCCATGCCATGACAACACCTCCACCATGCTTTACAGATGAGGCTGTATGCTTGGGATCATTTGCAGTTCCCTTTTTTCCCCACACTTTTGCTTTCCCATCACTTAGATTAAGGTTCATCTTTGTCTCATCGGTCCATAAACACAGTCCCAAAACTCTTCTGGCTCACCTTTGTGCTTTTTTGCAAACTCTAATCTTGCCTTTCTATTTTTGGTGCTGGTCAGAGGTTTGCATCTTGCTGTGTAGCATCTGTAATTCTGTGTCAAAGTCTCCTGAGGACAGTAGATTGTCAGAGCATCACCCCAGCTTTCTGGAAGTTGTTGGTGATTTTACAGACATGTCTTTTAGGGTTTATTTTCACAGCTTTTATGATTTGTCTGTCATAAACTACTGTTGTTTTCTCAGCCGATCAGGTAGTTGTTGGTCGCTGGTGGTTTTAAAACTCTTGATTTCTCCATGCCCTTAGTTTTTGCTATAGCTCTAATTGACTTCCTCTTTTCTTTTAGCATCCAAATTGCTTGCTTTTCTCTCAAAGTTAGCTTCATCCTGGTTGGTGTGTGTCATCATCGAATGCAAGATTCAGAATACAGAAGTAATGGATATAACTGATACGACACATTCCCTGCTTTTAATACCTGAAGAATTAATGCAACAGGACACAGCTGATCACTTAGAAAGTGATTCCAATAACTGTTCCAATACTTATGCTCACATCAGATAGGGGGATGAACTCTAAAAGTGCTGAACTTCTTAGCTGGTAAAACATCTATGTGTTGAATCAACCAATAATAAAATGTGACATTCTTTAGTTTTGTCTCATATTCATCTTTTAATCATATTTGTAAATGTCTTGACTCCACAGCCAACAGAGCAATTTTTGTCTTTACTGTTCCAATACTTTTGGAGGGCACTGTATGAGCCCTTCTTTAAAGACAACAGGTAAAAATTTTTTTATAAAATAAAACAAACAAAAATAAATAAATATTGAAGACAATAGGTAACCATAACCAGCAAAACCAGGTTTAGCAGAAAGATGCTGGTCCACTAGCTAAACAAGCTTCAAACTAGCTTGGAAGTTCAGCAGGGATTGTTTATAGGCACTTTCTTCACATATTCAATCATGTCGTAATAAATAAACTACAGAATGTCTGACTGAAATATTTTTTTTGCTCTGCTACTGGCTAAATGTTAAACCACAAACACAGAGTGACAGTCACAAACACATTGCCATTAATAATGACCGAGATCAGATTTATCCCTAGACATTTACTGTGACTCATGTGCTTTAAATCAGAAAGCTAAATAACATCAGCGCTCTCTGCTCTAATGTCGAGCATAAAACAACTGTATGGAAAGGAGGAGAGCAGAAGACAGAGAATAAAAGATCTAAGGAAGGAAAAAAACAGAATGTGATTGAGAGAAACACTGCGACAACAGACCGGAGAGTTTTTAGAGGATGATATCATTTAAAGACAGATGGAAACAAAGAGAAACAGAAAGAGAGAGAAACTACACTGTAAAAAAAGTTTTTAAAATGTATACTATTTTAGTTTTACTTTTAATTCAAGGTACTGCTTGCCATTTCCTTGTAGTTGTTTAAAAAAATGTACAAGCAATTTCTAAGTGAAAACTTTTTTAGCGCAAAGGTTTGTCTAATTCTGGATCAGTTCGTTTCTGCAGTTGGGAAGACCCCTGAAACCCACTATAATTATCCTAACCAATGGGTCAAAGTTTAGCTGGTTAGCATCAGCAGGAACTATAACATTCTGCAAGCATATTTCTCCATTGATAGCCATGCAAAAGCAACCATGCATTCATATAAATCTGAAGTTTTTAACTATATTACTGTTGGGGATTTTCTGAATACCATTTTTTGAGCTTTGAAGCTTCAGTAGTAATTAACACCGAATATTCAAAGCTTCAAAGGGAGGGGGTGAACATATTCTTCTCTGTAATAAAGGCAGGAATCTCTGTGTGTCTGTCTGTCTGTTTGCATTGTTATTATCAGAATCAGAATCAGAAAGAGCTTTATTGCCAAGTGTGTTTGCACACACAAGGAATTTGTCTTGGTGTTAGGAGCTTCCAGTACAGAAAGTACAAACATAGTGCAGACAAAATATAAATAAGGTGATAAAAAACACTAACAATGAAGAGAATAGACAATAATTATGAATAACAATTTAAAATGCTCCCACAAAGCTGAGGTCTTGCGCATTTTTGTCTTCGCTTCCAGATGAACTGAATCATGACGTTCATTATGTTCACTCATGGGCGATTCATATTCAAGCGCGAATGAGAAACGTTTCACGGGGGATGCCAGGTGTTTGAAAAAAAAGAAGAATATTTAAATCTCAAAATAAAAAATCGAATGCCAACCCACCGAACGAATATTCGAATAATCGAATATTCTGGTCCAGCCCTAATTACCGTACATATGCTTAAATACATTTACATTTAATCTTTTATCAGATGCTTTTATCTAAAGCAACTTACAAATGAGGGTAATAGAAGCAATCAAAAAAGCTAAATAGTAAGAATATATAAGTGTTGTGACAAGTCCCGGTTAGTCTGAAGAGAAGAAATTGTTGAATAAAGTAATAGTTTTTGTTTTCTCTGCGCACAAAAAACTGATGTCACATGACTGATATCAACTATTTTAACGATGTCCTTACTACCTTTCTGGGCCTTGAATGTGGTAGTTCTCTTGATGTCTATGTAGGGTCAGAAAACTCTCAGATTTCATCAAAAATATCTTAATTTGTGTTCCAAAGTTGAACAAAGCTCTTATTGGTTTCGAACGACATGAGGGTGAGTAATTATTTACAGAATTGTCCTTTTTGGGGGAACTATCTCATTAAGTAAACGGATAGGAACCACTGTCAGATATAGTGAGTGATTAATTTGGACTGTTTCAGCATCTCTTCCACTGATTCATTAAAAGAACTGGTTCATTGTGAATAGTTCTGCACTGCTCAAGCCACACATTAGTCCTTGCACACATCCAGTGAAGAAGGTCTTTGCATCCATATCACACAAATTCACACAGCAAGTAGTTACATTTCTGCAGATTCAGCATCACTGCTGTATAAAACTACAGGTGTGTACCTGCAAAAAATGTTCAGTCCATCAGCACTGAATGCCAGGGAAGTCAAGGTCCTGTTCCTTTTCTTTCTCACAGCCACCTAGATCCCATAATTCTCTTTCTATACAAACAAAAAAGTTACTAAACTTCACCCCATACTTATTTGTCCCTGTACTCACTTGTTCTGCGAATAATTCACCAATGTGTTTCTGTGGCGCCTGGAGTAGGAGGAGAAGCATAAGGGAGGTCTGGGCTTATCACAGCAGCACAGGAACAGCTCTTTTATTCAAGCTTGCTGAATGCAAGACTCTCAGTCTGTCCTTAAAGCTCCGTCCATTAACACCCAATGTTCCAGCATACTTATTTAATTATTCACCGATTTGCAGAATTTTCAATGGGATCTGGTGTTTTTTGGAACGACGTGGGGTGTTTTTAAATCAGGCTAGTAAGGCGGTAGATGTGGCTGATTAAATATGGCTCCTGCCCGGCAGCAAAATGCAGTGAAACAATTCACAGCTCACCCTGCAGATGAGCCATCGCTGTCCTTCTTCAGTGAAGGATTACAATCTTGTGTTCGAAATGGAATGTTACACAGATTGTTTCAAAGCATCTCAATTTCACGCGTCACTTCTGGTTAGGATTCTTTTTCTCGGTTAGGAGTTTTGAGTGATGTCCAGATGTGTTTTTTTAACCGATTCAATAAGATTTGGAGTGTTTTTGAGCTGTGACAAAAGTGAATGAATGTTTGGACATTCCTTGAGCATTTCGCTTTAACAGAGTCAAGGACAATGACAGCAGAGGTGTTCGGCTGTGAAGCACTTCAAACAGATTTACATTGAATCCAGTGCTCATTTTTAGACATTATGCATCAAAGGAAGCTTGGTCTCTTGACTCTGCTTTAGATTCTACTACTTCCAACAACAGCCATTGGTAAGGGATGGTGTAGACACGCAAAGTATATTTCAGATGACAAATGCATGCTGATTATTAATTCGCTGACTGAGCATTACTGTTTGCCAATGTTTCATTCAGCTACAGAAGCATGTTCCCCACGCCAAAGAGCGAAACTTGTAAAGTTGAACGTAACAGCAGTTCTTTTGGTCAGCACAGAGGAAAACTGTTCCTTTGAGGAACCAACATGAGTCATCGCTTTAGAGCAGATTTGCCTTTAAATGGGGATGTAATAGCAGATGTGGATATACAACTAGAGGTAATTCCAGGGCCAGAGCCCAATCCACAGATGTTGCTGGTAATATAGGTTCCTTACATGTACAGTGAAGAGTAATCATTAAACTGCAGTTGGCCACTAACTTTATTTCAAGGTACCAACAGTAGATCTTTTGACCAATGAATTTCCTTGAATTTTTTCATAACATTTCAGTCATATGTTTATTGATAATTTAAATGTATATTGATATAATAATTGATAAAATATATTTTATTGAGAAAGCAAAGAGCAAAAAGCATTTTTTAACTAATTCAATATTTAATTAAAATATTTGTATATATATCAATATACCTACAAAAATTATACCCCAATATCAATTTTATTCCAAAATAACAATATACATTTTTCCCCATAACAATTTAATACTTTTATGCAGCAAATGATGCTTTAAAGTGATAGTAAAGACTTTTAAAAATATTACAAAAAAGTATATTTCAAATAAATGTATTATTTTCTGTTCACAAAAAGGTTTCCACAGAAATATTAAACAGCACAACTGTTTTTAACATTGATAATCGTAAGTAATATTTCTTTAGCATCAAATCAGCATATTAGAATTATTTGTGAATGTATTCGCTGCTGAAAATGTAGCTTTGCTAAAATATTTTAAATTGTAATAATATTTCTCAGTATTACCATTTTTTTACTGTATCTAATAAATGTAAATTGGTGAGCATAAGAGACTTCTTTCAAAAACATTTTACTGACCCCAAACGGTAGTGTACAATTTTGTGAAACATGCAAAAAATAGCTATTTTTCTAGAGGATTTCACAGCTTGGAAGTATGTTTTGAAGCAATCAATTTGCTACAACTAGACAGATGCAACAATTTAAAATAAAAAAACGAGAGAATAAAATCACTTCAATAGCTTCAAGTGGTGGAGCACAGTGCAGCGTTATCAGGCCTCCTACAAACAGACTGATAGCAATTCTGAAGCAGTTGCATCCTTTATAGTAAAGCACAGGTATGCATGCAAAAGCAATATCACAACAGTGTTGAGTGTTATTTACCACATCGAGTGTTATTTATGTTGTGCTAAAGTACTATACAATTTAGCAACTGGAGTGTTTTGCAAAAGTATACATCAGGCGAAGGCCCAAAATATCTTGCACTCAAAAAAGCAGCATTTTTACAGTGAAGCGTAGTGATAACAGCATCTTGTTTTTCTCTTCAGCAGGAACAGGGAGTGTTTGTCAGGACAGAGGGGAAGATGGATGATACAACATACAGTAAACAACCTGCAGCCTTCAGCCAGGAAGGTGGAAGTTGGAAAATTGTTCACCCTGCAACATGACCGTGACCCATGAACAGCTGAAGGACCGCAGGAGGGAGAATGGCCGTGACAGAGCTAGAAATAAAGTCTTCACCACTTTGATTCAAGTTTTCTAAGACTATTCTTCATTTAGTTGACAGTTCTTATCCAAAGCACCTTTATGGTTATGGGGCTTATAAATTGCACTGTAAAATGTTTTTCTAAAATTATCAAAGTACGTTTTGCAAGAAAATACAATTTCAGTCATTTTATTTTAAACTTTCACATTTAATTCTATGTATAACTTGCCAGTGGTTCAGCAGTTTGTACCTCAGCTTTAGCACCTTTAGCTTGAATGAATATTTAATCGCACCCTCAGGCTACCCAAGATGTAGACAAGTTACTCTGATGGGAAATGTATAATTTTGGTTGTCCTCTCACATCAAACTCCACCATCATATTTGTTTAGAATTGTTTTCACTTGTATTTGTGTATATTTCTCTCCTGATTCTGACAAGACAAAGTTTTCACTAGAGAAGGAAATGTTATGGATAGAGGAAACAATGGTTTGAAGTTAAAACATATTAATGATGCATGTTTATTACAAACATACTGCTTTTCGAGTTACAAGACATTCAATGATGCAATGGAGTTGTGTGAATTACTTGTGGATTATTGTGATGTTTTAATCAGCTGTTTGGACTCTCATTCTGACGGCACCCATTCACTGCAGAGGATCAATTAATTTCTCCAACCTGTTTGGATGATGAAAAATGAATCTACATCTTGGATGGCTTGAGGGGGAGTACATTTTTCATTTTTGGGTGAGCTACTCTTTTAAGCAGCTTACTGGTTGAAAGAAAGAAAAAACATTAGGATGTGTCTCTCCCACTTAAAGTACTTATTTGTTTTCCAAAGAATTTTCAGAATTCTTCTGGGTTTTCACTCGAAGAAACGAAGGTATGAAGCAAGTTGTCTCTGAAGACATCAGTGCTGTTTAATTGGGGTGATAAAAGCAAACATGTGACAGACAGCTCATTTATCAGCAGCACAGATGCTGTTTACCTTATAAAGACCCCAGGAGTGTGACGGCTCTGAAATGTGTTAACAGCCGCCGGATGAGGGAAATAAGGGGGTCCAAATATGTACAGCCCAACTAAAGTCACAGGAAAGTCAGATAGGCTGATGTTCAAGAAGGGTTCAGAAAAAATAAGTGAGGACCAAACAATAGATTGTTTTATATTTTCATGAATCAATTTGACCTGAAACATGTTTTTGAGTAGTCGGAAATGCTGTTTTTATTGATATTGTGTAACTTTTCTCATTTATGGTCGTAAACATGCCTGAAAAGTTTCGGCACTTTTGAGGTGTTGTGGGATGTATACATTTCTATATAAAAACAAAAAAAATACATTCTTGTATTTAAAATACTGTTTATAATATTCATATTTTGTGAAAAAAATAGTCATTAAATAGTGTTTATAATCATAAGTTCGAGTGTTTACATTTTTGTTATGTATGGTAAACATTAATGTTATAGTTTTACTGTTTTTACCAGATTTAAAAAATAATGTTTCATATTTACTTTTTTGTAATGTTGAAAAGCATTATTGTTAAAATCTTACTGTTTTAACAATATTGTTTTTCAAATAGTGTGACTTCTAGTCAACAATTTGCATCTGTCAAACAATTAACTGCAATTAATCGCATAAAGTTTTTCTTTACATAATATAGTGTGTAATGTGTATATTTATTATGTATAAATAAATACAAACACATGCATGTATATATTTAAGAAAAATATGTTATTGTTATTGTAATTTGTAAATATGTTATGTTTATATAGTAAATATATTTATATAATATAAAATCTAATACAAATATACACATGTCTATACATATTATATACATCATTTTCTGTAAATATTTTCAAAATATACACTTAAAAAGTATGTTGTGTATGTTTATATATACATAATAAATAAACACAGTAAAAATACATTTATTATGTAAACAAAAACTTTTATTTTGGATGCGATTAATTGTGATTATTCATTTGACAGCACTAGATTTCACAATTACTTTTTTGTATTTTGAAAAGCATTAATGTTAACGTTTAACTGTTTTAAGTTTTTTTTAATAGTGTTATCCTTGGTGAATTGTACTGAATCCAATAACAATCATATCCATATTTTCAAATCATCTGCATGAATTTTTTTTCCTGTGGAACATAAAAGATATTTAGATTTTATTCATTTGTAATTTAACTTTTAAAATGTTCTTGTCATCAGTACAACGTAAGTTAATGCACTGGAACACCATTAACTTTCATTGCATGGACATAAAAAAAAATCTTCTTTTGCATTCTGCAGAAGAAAGAAATATATTTTTTTAATTAGATTTTGTATCTGATACTTTCAATGTTGTCTGAATGTCTATCTATGTGTTTATGTTATTGCACAACATCATCATCACATGCATTCATGCATCTGCAACACAATTACATTTCCTTCTTATCGAACAAGACATTTGAACTGCAGCTGTGATGAGCGTCACTTGACTCAGTGTTTCCATTTTCGCTTCTGCATCTGAGCATGAGCACTCATGACAGTAAAGCCAAACGCTCAGCACGGGGTAAAGCAAAACACACACCAGTGTTTAATTTAACCCGCTTTCATAATTGCAGCCGTGTTGATGCCACAGTGGTGAGTGGGCACACATTAGACCACTCCTGTGCCGGCTGGATGATCACAAGCCCTCTCAGGCCTCTATTAAACAGTAGGCTCCATTGAGACCAAACAGAAAGGCCAGTCTTCGTCACACATGCTTTATATTTGACATTTACTGAGCACTTGCTCTTTCTTTAAAGCCAACCTCCTCCCTTTCTGTCTCCCTGTCTTAACAGGCAAATGGAGTAGACAGCCTTACTACAGTATACCAGCCAACTGAGCCACACACGCAAACAACAGCAGAGCAGTCATGCGTCAGACTTTTTCACATCTTTACAATGGCACATATGGAAGGCAGTCTCACAGTAGAAGAAGCATAACCCACAATCCCTGATGATGATGATAATAAAGATTATACATATTTTTTATAAATATAAAAATAATGGAAGATATTTTCATACTTTAATATGTTTTTAGATCTGGAAATCACAATTTTAAACTTTATAATTTTTTTAATTCCAGGTTTTCGAATACAATTTGAACCCTGTTATTAGGAAGTGTTACATAATAAAGTTAAATGGTACAAATTAATGTCTGATGTCATACTGATGTGACTGATCAAATCAAATCGAGTCTTAAACACAAAGATTTACATACAATTTTTTTAAAAGATGTTAATATCTTGATACATTGATAATAAAAATAAATGTTTCTTGAGCACCAAATCAGCATATTAGAATGATTTCTGAAGTGACACAGATTATTATTATTATTATTACTACTACTGCTGTTAGGAAATTTCTATAGTTGATTATCATATAAATTAACAATTATTATGACTATTATGATTATTATTACTGTTTGGGAATTTCTATAGTTGAATATCATTTTAATTAACAATTATTATTATTATTAAGGAGTTTTTATAGTTGAACAATGTAAATTAACTACTAACATTAACATTAATACGGCAAAGCACATAAGAATGACACATTATAAAAATATTGTATTTGCATATATTATAACCAGTATTTTGTATTTTAGATATATTTAAGAAATGCGAGTATTGGTGTTTTCTTCTGAAAATTATTTTCACTTTACTGTAAAATATTTTACTGTGTTTATATATTATCAATTTAGTTTGTTTATGAGCATTAAATTGCCATTCATTTATTACCTTCTTTTCAAATAATAAATATTACATGTAATAATTATTTTTTAATAATCTAATAAAAACGTATTTAGTGGATCAGCAGAGGCTAATGCGACCATCCAAGTCAACAAAATTGTGACCCAACTTCCATTTCTGTACACTGCTACTCGCTCCAGTTTTACTCGCTCCAAGGATGCTAAATCAGGCAAGTTCCACCACTGACTTGAGAGACGACTAATCACAGTTTACAGTTTTTGGATTTCTGGACACGTCCCTGTAAGCAAAGAAAGAATGAAAAACTCAATATATCAACTCACGCACAAAACCATGGCACCTGTGCTGCTGAACTCCACACCTGAAGCCATCAACACAACACTGAATTTACAGGAACTGAACATTACACTCACAAAGGGACAAACAATGGATTTCCATGTAGAATAAATGCTCAGACCTTACAGATGTTCCAATCTCAGGTCATATCCTGGCGGTCAGGAGGCATTGGAATCAGTTGTACTGAATTACATGGTGCTGGTGCTCTGACATTTGACTGACAGATCAGTAAGCAGGCCTGCTATTGACTCTGGGCGCTGTCAGTCTCCATGATGTTCCTGTGTTGAGACCATAGTTTTTCTAGTTTGTTCACAAAATCAAATGCCTTTAACTCAAAAGAGACCAAATCTAAGCTTCTGACTGGCCTGCATTGGCATCAACATTATTAAAACACATTTCACACCAACAACAGCCTAAAATACACACTTCCAGGGTCCAAAATGAACACTTACAGTAGCACCAAGTGCCAAATGTGAGTAGTGGCTTTGGTGAGTGAATAAAACTATAACTGGCCCTGAATTAGTTAGAAGTTCCCTATGGTAGATCTTTTGACCAATTACTTTTTCAGTCATGTGTTTATTGACATTTGACATGTATATTGATATGATTAATTTAAGAATTATTAATACAAATTAAATTCTTGAGAACACACTCACAAAGAGCAATAACTATAATTATTTATTTATCTATCTATCAATATAGCTATAAATATTATGTTCACAATATACATTTTATTCTAAAATAACAATGTAATACCATTAATACAGTTAACTGAACATAAAAATACTCTCTCACTGAGTATTGTTTCGCCACTTCAGTCTGTCTGAGCCTTTTTCCCTGTTTAATCTGTCGTTTTCCACTGTTTACTCGTTTCTGCCCGTTTGCTGCCTGCCTTTTTGACCCTGCCTGCCTTTTGATTTCCTCTCTGTCTGCTGCCTGCCCCGACCATTGCATTGCCCCTGTTGATGATTCTGCCTTGCCTTCGTTACACCTGTTCTCGTTATAACTCTGCCTGTCTGACCTCCTCTTGAGTTTTGTGAATAAAGCTGCACTTGGATCTCAACTCCCCTGACCCCTTTTCATTACAACAATATAATGTAAAACATTTAATTTAATTATAGCACAAATAAAAACAAAAGGAGTTGACCACTGTGCTTTACAGAGTATATAAAAACTAAGATACAAGATAAAAAAGAAAGAAAGCAATAAGACATAATGAGAATAAAACATAATTAGGAGTTATGCACGCACGCACACGCACATTGGTATTCATGGTTAACAGGGACTCTCCATAGGCGTAATGGTTTTATACTGTACAAAGTATTTCCCATCAAAGCAAGCTCTCCACGGCAAGCCCAAATCACAGCTTCACCCTGAGGACTGACCCAGCAGTGAAGTGAGCGAAGGGAAGAATGTGTTTTGCAGGTGTGAATGGTGCCATGCGTTTCTGTGAAGAGGTTTTCAACAGCATCCAATGATGCCCCTTTGACAGGATCCTGGGACGTGTGAGGTCATTTTGGTCTAGAAAAATTCTACTCTTTCCTTTATTTCCAACCCAGCTGGTGAGGTGCTAGCGAAAGTTCTCACATTCTAACAGAAAGTTCGAATCTGAAGATTTGTGCAAGCTAAAACATGCCTGTTCCTGATATTTTTTATTTGTTCTTACACACTAAATTGACCTAAAACTGACCACAGAACATAGCTGGACAAGTCTGGAGAGTGTGTGAAATCCTAAATGTCATATTTTGATTATAAATGAATCACGTCTGACTGAGCTGCATGAAAATAAAGCCCTTATAAGATTCCCAGAAGCAGAACGTGAAACACTAAACCCCAGAATTAATTTAGCTGCTGATCTATTATTTGACAAGATATGTGGTGCGGCCAGTCCACCAGATGACACCTTCACAATAGATGGCTGGATCAGAGGTCATTAAGGGTGAATTCACACCTGTCTTGTTTGGTTTGATTGAATCAAAGTCAAGTTCGTTTGCCCCCTTGGTGTGGATCTTTTGGGCAGGTGTGAATACAGTAATTGCATCCAGAACTCAATGAATAAACCCCAGAATTAATTTAGGGGTGGGCGATATCATATCACATTTTGTTTTTAAATATGATTTCACGATTTTATCACGATCTTTGTATGTTTGTTTTTATTTGAGCAGTACAGCCAAAATAATTTCCCAAGATTACAAAATGAAAAAAAGAATGGTGCATATAGGCCAAAGTCGAAGATAAACACTTTGTCATTTTTTTGTCTTTGTTATTAAAAATAAGAACAAAGATGCACATGACAAATACACATAATATACAAATAAAACAAACAGTGCTTTATTTTCAGGTACAATAGGCATATTTAGCAGGAGCATTCAAGAAATTGAAGAAATTGAATGAACAAATATAAAAATAAACTTTATATAGATTTATTCCTATTAAAGCAGCTGTATTGTTATTTTTTTCTGTCAAGAGTAGCAAGTTATTTTTTTCTCTTTGTGTTTTGTTGATTTGGCATTAAAGATTAAAAATGATGTCATCTGTCTGTCGATTCTGTCATAGTGTTTGATATTTATACCATCATTTACTCACTCAAGTTTAGTTTTAAACCTGAACGAGTTTCTTTCTTCTGCTGAACATAAATGCTATTTTGAAGAATGTGGGTAACAGTTGCTGGTCCACAGTGACTTCCATAGTATTTTTTTCCTTCTATCAAAGTCAATGTGGACCAGCAACTGTTTGTTTACCCACGTTTTTCAAAATATCTTCTTGTGTGTTCAGCACAAGAAAGAAATTAATACAGGTTTGGGACAATATGTGAGTGAGTAAATAATGACAGAAATTACATTTTAGGATCAACTATCCCTTTAATGACAGTCGGCTGCAGGTTTAGTTTTGTCCCTTTAAGACCTGCACGCATCTAATATACAGGCACGCATCCGTTTGTCTCGGATGTTTACTTTCATTTTAGACATAACCAACTGAGTCTATACATAAACCTTGTGTGTCTTGACTGTATTAGCTCAAAATATAACTTAGTTGATTTCTCAGGTGCTGTTAGACAGGCTTTTTAGTGCGCGCGTGCGCGCTTCAGGTGTACGGGCTCAGAAAAAGCGTGCGTCAGACCAGCGCGAATAAAAAGTTTAACCGGCAAAGCTTTAAAACACGCAAATAATGTAGCCTACTTTTGTGATTGTGAATAAGTGAAGTGTCCTGTGAGAGTAACTCTACCACTGTGTTAACACTGATGTGAATGTATGTCACGCTGTACAGTGTATTGTTACGGAGGCGCCAGAACTGTAACTGATAGAATGTTCTCTGTAGCACGATACTACGATATTTCTCCAAAAGCAGATTGTGGAGACATTTTTATCATCCTCGATCAAAAATCGTCATATCGCACACCTCTACACCAGACAAAAAAAAAAAAAATCAACATTGTATTTGGTCCGGACCAAAGCAAGTGAACGAGTGGATTTTCATTGGTGTGAATATACCCTAAAAAGTGTTTACTCGTGGCATGGTGATGAATTGAGCAGAACAGTGTCAGATTTTTTCACTCGTCTCATTAACTATGATAGTTAACCTTTGTCTGGGTCTAGGGCAGGCGGACAGCAAGCAGTTGTAATCTAAATTACCCCATGAACTCATTAATGTGAATAAAAATGGTTTGCACACAACCGCAAAAACTCCATGAACTTGTCGGTTTGATTGGCAAACTTTGGCAGTGCTAGAGAAAAGCCCAAAGAACAGAAGTATTTTCTTTTCTATTTTCTAAAGAGGAGATGAACTCCTGCTGATTACACCTTATGCATTGGATTAACTTTTTCTCATAAATTGCAAAGCTGTAATTTGTTATCACAAAAGATGATGTCAAATGTCAGGTGTACTTCTGAGTTGTTAGCAAGCACCTACTGAAACTTTTCTGTGTCAACAGTTCTGAAGAGATGCTTTAAAATTGTATGGCACAGACGAGTTCTTTTCATCTAGCAGGGAACATTCACAGTCTACAAACCAGGCCTATAATGGAAATCATTTGTCATTCTAAATGCAAAATAAATAGGATGATTGAAAAAAAAATGGAAGGATTTAGGAAAGTAAATATAACATTAATTTAAAAA
The DNA here is from genome assembly GCA_027422405.1 of Ptychobarbus kaznakovi. Classification (NCBI taxonomy): domain Eukaryota; kingdom Metazoa; phylum Chordata; class Actinopteri; order Cypriniformes; family Cyprinidae; genus Ptychobarbus; species Ptychobarbus kaznakovi. The sequence continues at coordinate 10,322,931 of CM049814.1, read as the reverse complement.
GCAGGACTGCTGATCGGAGTCATAATTAGTCTAATGGTATCAAAATAAATAGAGGAGTTGGGACTGGTTGTCAGAAGCAATGCATTCTCAGTAATTTATTATTTTATAGATATAGATCATATGCATACTGAAGGAGAGACAGTACTTCTTAAGGTCTGGGTCACATTTTTTTCGTTTTCATATCTAATACAGTTTATTAATAGACATGAACAGTTGGCCAGAAAATGGTTAGATATTTTTCCATGTTACTATTTACATGTTAGCTCTTTTAGGAATTATTTTGTGTTTCATAATAGTTTTTCTCTTATGAAATTGGCAATAACATTTGTGAAAAGTCTCATATGATGTCAGTCTCAAGGCTGCATTAATTTGGTCAAAAAGTAGATTTTCACAGAAATAACTTTAAATTTTAAATTGTTGGAATACATTCCAGCATGTATTTGAAATAGTAACAATGGCAATAACATCTTTGCTGAAAATTTCTTTTTTTCTGGACATTAGTGATGAAAACATGAAAGAGAACCTGCCTTTTGGAAAAACTTATCTGAGAAATATTGACTGGAGTAAAATGTGACAACTAACCCCTGACTCTCTTGCCTACTGTACAAAACCTGCAAACAACAGTCTTCATTGTGATATTAAGTAAAGGTAATTCAGGCTGATGCACAATAAAGACATGCTCACCTGCTACATGCAGATTTCATTTGCGTATACTTCCTGATAATGACACAAACAGAAGGTTTCCTTTCAGCTGGAGACAAAAGGGTCTTTTATTATACATGTAATTCACTTTCAGTGTCTAATAGACCTGAGGCTCAGGGTGATATTAATAGATTTCACAAGCATTGTAAAAATTACATCACCCCAGAAAAGACTGAACGCAGAGGTGAAATGCTACTTCCTGACTTCAACTGATCTAATGCAATCAGGTGAGGATACTTTCTGGCAATTTGTTCATACTACACACATCACATCCAGAATTAGTCCTTCATTAGTCTCCAGGTGCAAACCAATCACAAACGCATGAGAAACGGCACAGAGAGCATCACCCCGGCCCAGTGATTCAGTAACTAAGCAACACTGAACATCCTCATCGCTGATGATAACTTACTTGTTGATCTAGTTGGAATCAATGCTATTTTTGATGAATCTGATACCTGCAGCTCTCCTGTTTGTAGTTTTTTTTTTTGAGCACCTGGCATCCCCCGAGAAACGGTTCTCAACTTGTCCGCCTGCGCCTGACTGAACATCTGCATCAGCAACAGACCGTTCACCAATGAAAGACGTTCGTGCTGTCCTATAGCATGCGTATATTTCATGAAAAACCTTCTATTATGAGAGAAGTAATGAACTTAAGCGCGACATGTGAACGGATCCTCTGCTATCACAAGGCCGAATGCGATGCATGCGTTTTCTTTCTGTCAACTTTCCCGAGACGCGAGCAAAAGTCTTGGATCAGTGTGCAGTAGCTCTTATAGTGGATGAATGGTTTGTTCTGAACAGTTCTCGACATAATAAAAATGCAAACAGAAAGACAAATGCACAGAGATTCCTGCTTTTATTAGAGAGAAGAATATGTCCAGCCCCCTCCCTCCGAAGCTTCGAATATTTCGATGTTGATTACTACCAAAGCTTCGAAGCTCAAAAATGGTATTCGGCACCAGCCCTGCCTGTTTGCATCATCTCTGGTTAAATACAAAGCTAGCAAAGTGATAGTTTGTGATTTCATGGTATTTGGGGCACAGGGAGCTAGGAGTTGAGGGGACATAACAGTTCAAATTATTTTCTTTCCAGGTAAGTATTTCTATCCCATAATTAAGCCATTTTCTATAACTGCACCCAGAAAATATGTTGAAAAATGTCAGGTATCTTAACCGTATGCTTGCATTTTGGAGAGATAAATGAGTCAAACAAGTTATTCAGAGCATCAATTCATAAATTTGATCATTTTTAAATTGAATGACTTAATCATTAAAACCACTCATAGACTATGGCCCCAGTTGCACGGTGTTAAACATGGTTTTAAACTGTGACCATGCAAATATCATCCAATTTGGCCACAGTTGGAGCGTGACCAAAGTATAGGACTCCAGTCTGACCCCAAATTTAGGTCTTAACTGCAGCTATACAACATTTTTGCAATGAAGATGGAACTTCCTATCAGTGATGACGCTCACTTAGCCATGAAATGTCCTGTAGTTATTCATGAGTCGCATAATTCTATTCTGAACATAAGTCTTATCAATCAAACAAGAAAACTACTCAGATGTAAAATGTCTAATGCATCGTAATGAGACGTATGCGATATTTTTCACATATCACGGAATTGCCGTCACATTGGGCATTGCACACTAATTAATAATTTCTAGCAACTGCTTCGTTAGGCGGGGGTATCATATTCCTTTATTACTGACAGGTTATCTATCTCAATTAATTTGCAAAGCAGCTAGTGGTCTGAAGTCACAGTACATCATAGCCAGGCAAGATGAATCATTAAATCATCATTTTGTTTGTTATCTTTATTCCTTCTCTCGGATATTAATGAGTATTAATTATGCAACCTGCCTGAAGATGATGGCATATGTCCTACACCGTGGCACAGCAACGGAGATTAATTGATTTGAGTAAATGAGAAACCCATCTTCCTTTTTTTTTTTGAAGTTTTGAGGGCACAAACTAAAACAGCATCTAAGCAAGTACACAAACGACTGGACACATTTCTAATCACTACAGTAAAACCCTTTAATTAATCTTGATTAGATTATTTATAAATGGAAAAAATTATGATTTCTTCTTCAAAACATAACATTTTCCAAACTAACATTATATATTTTTTTGTGTGAACAGTCCGATATGCCAATTTCTAGCTTAGTTTGATGGTGTCAGTTTGTGGCCAATTCTGCTTGTTGTCACTGTTATGCAGAAATTAACCACTTTGCCTTTAAATGCCAGCTGCTTATACTGAAGTGCATCTGTCTGCGAGAATACAAATGATCCCCTCTACAAATGAACCAACTATGCCTACAACCATTGCAAAGAAAGAATAATATAATATATGCACACCTAAAGGGACACGTCAGATCCTGCTAATACAACAATAAAACAAGCCATTCAGATTATTAACCTCTTAACTGCCAGAAAAAAGCCTCTATTCTCATCAACATTGCATTTATTTGGTCAATAAATACAGTAAAACCAGTAATTACCGATAGACCAAACCATTCTCATAAAGCGTGTTAATGAATGTGATGAAATTAACACAAAAATAGACATGGCGCTATTTTGTCGCAACCCTCTAGTGGATTCTGACCAACATTGGAGCGTGTTATACCAAGCTTGACCTGAGGGCACACGAGTAGTTTTGGCAGAGTGCACTTTCGTTTTGAATTTCTGAACAGTTTGACCAAAAATCATAAGACTGATCTCGTTAGATTCTCGTGCCATACCAAATTAAACAATGCCCAATTTTCCTATGTCGGCCATTATGAGCATGAATCAATTTTGTAGTAAAATGCTGTATAAAAACACTTTAGCATAATGTTATGGAATCTTACAGAACCGCTTGCAGGAAATGTGGATATGGTTTGTATCCTTACAGGACTCAAATATTCAACAATATATAGACATAAACAGGAGTCCATTAGGAGCAAGCAAAGATTTTTAGTGGAAGAGTATCTGAAATTATCTTAAGTTTGATTTCTGAACCTAATAGAACTGGACTCCTATAAAGCAGCAGTGGTTTTTGTGTTTTTGCTCATATTATTTTCACATTAAGGCTCCTAACCACATTGGCATTCAGTCTGTGCATTCAATTACCTAATTTTGAGACTTCGCAGTAAATAAATAATGAGTGCAAAAATAAACAAGTCTTTAGGGGATTGCTGGACCCATGCTAGAAGGCATTTGCAGACTTGAGCAGAAACCCAACAGCGGTGAGACAACCATTCACGCTGTGCAGCATAAACGCAAGCCCAGAGGGCCTCATGGGTGAGGTGCAGACTGTCCAGAGGCCTATAACTTTTTTCACCTGCACATGCAGGTGGCTAAGAGCAACATTTATATGCAGCATTACCATAGTGAGGCTAGCTTTCTGCATTAATGCACTACTGCTCTGCTCCCTTTCTACCAAAGCCCTGAATATATGAAGAAATGAATAAATAATAGCAGACTCGGCCTTGATTTGTGGGACCCCTGACGAGCAATGATTATGTTTCCAGACCAGGAGGTGCAGTATTTTCTAAGTGGCCCCATGCAGTTTGCGGCTTCTGATTGGCACAGATAACTGTGCAACTGAAAAAAAGACATGGGGAAAACTGTTATTTAGCAAAGAATTTCACCTGATTATTTGCAGTACCCTTTTTACCTGCACTGCTCTCCTGATGTCATTTGGGCGTAAATGCCTCAATCAAGGGCACAAATGTGATCTCAATAATTACAGTTTGCTCAGGCTAAGCAGACAAATTTGAGATGTACTGACAATCTCTGATCATGTACTTTAAAGTGTACGCGTCACTCAGGAGAGCACAGGAGAGTTGGACATTGCCTGTATCAGAGGTAAAAAAATATATATATACTCAGTTTCTCGCACAAACCGATCGTTGTCTTAGGACATCAATGTATCATCACAAGCAGCAGGGTTTAATTTGAATTTGTATGTGCATGTTTTTTTTTACTCTCAAAGATTCTGTGCCCATTGACTGGCATTATATGACAGACAGACTGCAACAGTTTGAGTTAAAAATCTTTGTTTGTGTTCTACTGAAGAAACAAAGTCACCTATATCTTGGATGCCCTGTGGGTAAGCAGATAAAAATCTAATTTTCATTTTTGGGTGAACTATCACTTTAATGGCGTATCTATCCAACTATATCTATATGTCCAGTAGTTGGAAGAACCTGATGAAAGCATAGTATTACATGCCCTAAATTCCAAGAGAACTGAATAACAGGACAACCAGCTTCCAGTCACAGGTGTGTGGGAACAATAGGAAAAAAAGGAGGAAAAAACAGCAGTTGACGTTCTTGTCTAACAGGTGAGTGTAATCGAATGCACCTGATCTAAGTAATAAGCCAGATGCAATTAACAGGAATAATGAGGCATAAAAATGCATCATTTCACATGGTGATGATGGTGGGGGATGGCTCTGTATTTTACCCTTGGGTTCTCTGTTTCGCTCTGGTGAAACTTGGGCATTTATAATTACATCTGACTCACAAAAAAGTCTACCTCACAATTGCTCAGAGTGAAAAAAAAGATCACTTTTATGAAGATATGGCAAGCTGGCTGTTGACACCAATTTTTAAAAATGAGTGGCAGGGGGCCTCTATGGAATCTAATGATGATTGAAAAGCTTTGATTGGCGATCATAGCTTCGGGACAGTTACGCTGGAGACATCTGTACCCGTATGTCCTCTTTCAGAACGCTGCAGACAGTGGGCTGACCTTGAAAAATGCTAAACTTCTATTTAAAGAAGATGCCATTAAAACAAATCCCAGATTATTAGAACATATTTCAAGAGCGGAATGTTTTTAGTTGCAAGGCCACCATGTGAAGACATCAAAGATTCATAGCCTTGTACACAGTAACTACCAGACGAAGAAAGCTGATTTAGCATATTACAAAGGACAAAAAAACAACAGTGCTTGCTCAGAATAATATGCAAACAACATTTAACTGTTTACATAATAAAGCAGTACAACCACATAATTAGTTGTCTATGTGCAGTTATTCGTTTATTAATCCACATGCTGTATTCTTGTGAGCCAAAGCTAGATATTATTTAAGGAGAAAGAAATAGACTCACGGTCTCCATAGCAACGGAGAGGTCCCACGGTCAGCTTGGCCTCCGAGCCGGGTCGATTTGTGTCCCCGACAGCCACTTGGCTGACCGGTAAGTGGTCTTTATAAACCAGAAGCCCGGAATCGTCCCTCCTACCAAACAATATAATTCAGAATACATTATGAGGAAAAAAAAACATAAAAAAAACATTCTGTATCATAGTACTAAACCTTAACAATCTTAACTCTCCTGGTTGACAAGCGCTAATGAAGTCATTAAAGCTTTAATACACAAAATGTTTGTTTTCTCTCAAAAGCAGCCCTTTGACACTGATGACTAGCTGTATAATTACAGCAATGCAATTTGTTTAATCAGAGCAAACACTCACTCCACGTATTTTGAGAAATTAATAAACATTACTGAACGCACACATACATAAACCTCACAGGTACATGCACTATGCGTGCATTATTTTAATGCCACCAACTATCACGGTGCCAATGCAACTGCAAAAGCCATTTAAAAAACAATTATGTATCGCAAACCTGTAGAGGAAAAAAACACCATAAACTATGTGGTTGGGATTTGGGAATGAAACGTGCTGCTTTGAAATCCAATGTCCTAATTGGTATCCATTATGCATGGTGGTTCAGTTTGCTTGGGGTTTATGACAAGTGGCGAGTGCATCGCAATAACCCGCTGTCCATCTGTGCATGGGCCATTAACACATATTACTGTGTGTTCAGCTAAACCAGCAACAGAAGCAGCAGAATTATCTCGTTCCAACAGTCTAGCTGTATGAATATTCACAAAATGTATCCAAAACAAGAAGATGATGAGGAAATCCATCAGAAAAATACAAATGTTAATATGCTAATAAGATACAACTCACCGACTGAGGCTATGCTTACCTTAAGAATATGGCATTAAAAGATAATTTCTAAGCTCTTAGCATAATGAAACTTGTGCAAACAAACACAATGTACATTATACAAATACAAACACAGTTACCCAGGGGCACATAAAGTCTGTTTGGTTATTGCTTTCCACCAATCAATCCAATACATTTCCTGTGGAGCGCCAATGCTTGCAAATATCTAAGAGTCTATAGCTGTTCCAAAACCAAATGAGCTGCCTTCTAAGGGGGCATTCACACAGAATATGTTTTTGCAGGGCTGTCGGACCACTGTGTCATGTTAGAGATGCTGCAAACAAAAGTGCATTGGTCAAACACATTTGTCTAGACAGTGATTCTCAAACTTTTTGCAGTGGCGTACCCCCCGAGGCATTTAACATTCTTCTGAGTACCCCCACACATGCTTGCAAATATTTCATTTACCTTTAGGCAAGTTTTTCTAGCCTTATTAATTGTATGTATGTTTTATATCATATTCTTACCATTCCATTAAATGTATTATTAATACAATAAATAAATCAAATGATGGCAAAACTAAGTGAACTTGTAGATTTAAAACTAAAATGCCGGTAAGTCACCGTCTTAATGAGTGAGGCGTCACGTCATTCATTCATTAAGGAAGCAAAAGGCTGTAATTATGAATGGAATATGTTTTTGCAGGGCTGTTGTCATTGGACCACTGTGTTCATGTTAAAAAGAGATTGCTGCAAAGTTATTTAAAATGTCACATTTGTTTGGATATTCATGGAAAATTTAATTTTTGCTCGTATTTTGAACATGAAACAATAACTTGCACATGGTGTTTCTTTATCAACGAGGGTTTCTTAAAATGCTATTAAGTGCAAATGTACTTTAAAGAGACAATGAACAACAGCGCGATTTGCTAAAGCAGTATATTTAGCGGGCATCCTATTAAACACACGCTGCTTGTGTGGATTCAGTCAGTTCTGACCGCAAAAGATGAGGTAATTCGATGTCATTTGACTGTTTACGGCACTCCCATTTTCTTGTTTCTATACCAGAAGCGACATTTTGCTTGTAAGAAACAAATACTCGGTTTTAATGTTACTTTAAGTTGGGGTAGAATTAAATGACTTCCAAAACTCAGCATTTTGTTCGCGTACCCCCTCCGTGCACGGGGGTGCGCGTACCCCAGTTTGAGAACCACTGGTCTAGAGCATGTTTACAAAGAAAAACAATGGAAAGGGAGCGCAGTGAGATACAAAGTAAGGCTGCAATCTAACTCTCACAGACTTTTTTAAGTGATCAATTTGGCATGCTTTACATAGGCAACAACTCCACATGCCACAAAATTAGTGCTTGCTAGAGAGAACACAACTTAATTGATTTCAGTACAGTCTGACATTAGCATGTTGCTAAGCTAATGGTGCAATAATCTGATGTGTATAATAATGTACAGGACAAGCAAATATTGGGAAGAACAATTCATACTTTTCAGTATGAATGATTTAGTTCTACAGTATATGTGAGCACTAATGGATTATTTAGCTTGTTAGCATGGCCTAGATAATTCCTGCACTAACGTAGAGTTAATGTGTCTTTTTTATTTTCCTATTTTTCCAACATCCTAAATGTTGTTTTTTAACATTGTTGGTACTTTACTGTAAAGATGTTTGTTTCTTATTCTGATTCTGATTAGACACAGTGGGCAAAAAGTGTATTCAGTTTAATTCATTTTACACATTGCTAATGTTTTGTTATATTATAGTAGATGTGTCACTGGTGCCCAATTTTGTTTTGTATGGCTCATAGAAACATGAAATATAATTTAGTTCACTTCAACATTATTTCAGTTAGTGTCCAAGTTTTAATATTTATATGCTGTATATGGTAATACTAGCAGACTTTCTCTCTTCTTCACTTTGCAAATCTAATATGGAGTTTGTGGTCTAAAGATGGATTGTTTATCTCTTGTTATGCTCTTTAAGAGCTGACTCGCATTACCAGCTACTGTATAAAGACCCATTAGTAAGGATGTAAATGAATGTGTCTCAAAGCAATACGTGCACATGCATTACAGACATTTCTATAAGAGTGTCTGACGAATGACCTCATTGCCCTCCTCTGCAATATCGCCCACAGCTCTTTTTAGTGATAAAGCCACTGAACACACAAGCCAGAGCTTTTGTTGATAGAAATATCAGGTTTGGCTCTACTTAAACTTCTATATCAGCACAATCTGTTTGCTATTTGCATGAGCGCTGAGGTCGAGACAACTGTGTCACGCAGCAGACACCGGTGTTTAATGAATACACAGAGACAATAAGGCAGATGGGGACATGACATGCTTGTCTCTCATAAGTTTGATAGGTGGGCCAAGAAGGTCAGTAACTCACAAATAGCAACTTAGTCCAAAGCTCATAATTAGCTACTGGCTTTGGTGATCGCCATGGAAACAGCATATTGCTACTCAGATAATGTGTGGCTTACCATTGCTTCTGGTCGGCGTCACAGTTGCAGTAGTATTTGGAGTCAGTGCAGTTGCGCTCAATGCCACATGCGCATTTCTGAATGCCCGGCACAGAGCCACCCCAGTAAAAGTGCTTCTCGTTACCGCGGCCGACCCACCATGTGTAAGGCGTCCCATCTGCAAACACATAAAGACAGGGAAAGTACACCATTTATATTCATTATGTTTTCATTTTAATCTATCTATCTATCTATCTATCTATCTATCTATCTATCTATCTATCTATCTATCTATCTATCTATCTATCTATCTATCTATCTATCTATCTATCTATCTATCTATCCATCCATTCATTGTCCATCCATCCATCCATCCATCCATCCATCCATCCATCCATCCATCCATCATTAATTGTTCCATCACTCCATTCATCCATCCAATCCATCATTGTTCCATCCCATCCAACCATCCATCCATCATATCCTATCCGTCCATCCATCGTATGATCCATTGTTCCATCCATCCATCCATCCAATCCATCCATCCATCCATCCATCCATCCATCCATCCATCCATCCATCCATCCATCCATCCATCCATCCATCCATCCATCCATCCATCCATCCATCCATCCATCCATCCATCCATCCATCCATCCATCCATCACTTCCTAATTAATTCCAAGAAATCTTTGTCCATGGATGACCCTTAACATTAGCCAATAACTGCATGTAAGAGAGACTACAGATAAATAAATAAATAAATAATACCACAAACATTTTTAGATCCAGCATAACCAGGACAGAATTAAATCAGTTTAAATATAAAAGGCTTGCAGTTTCAAAGTTGAGTAAAAACGATGTAAATATGGTCAAGTAAGCCTTTTGAGTCAAGGACATTTTTGTTTAAATATATCTATTTTGTTCTTAAAAGGCTGCCCTATACATAAATAGCACACACCAAAAAAAGGCAACCATCCCTTTTCCAAATCTACCACATTTACATTACATATACATGTACACATTTGGCAAATCCTTTTATCCAAAGTGAATTTTAAAACGTTAACTGCAAAGTAATTTTTGTTTTAAAAAAACATTTCATGCATTCCATGGGAATTGAACCTATGACCTTGCCGTTCCTAGTGCCATTCTCTCTACTGTTGGAACACCAGCACAGCTACAGAATCCAACACAGAACTGAATCTCTGAACAGCTGTATGACGGCTGCTTATAACATGCAGACAACAGTAATTACAGTGCTTGAGATTTGAAGAGTACTTTACGGTCTAGCCCACATATACGAGTACTAATTCCCTCCGTGTGTAAAGACACAACACGCTCAAAAGAATTAACACTTGGCTCTTTGGGAGCATGCATGGAGCTCTAGGGGCTGCTGGACGGCCATTCTCAAGCGCTGATGTGCGTGCAAATGTCCACATCTGCATGCACAGAGGGAAGCAAGACAATCCAAACACAGTGTAGAGCTGGCAAGTGCACTAGAGGCATACATTCACACAAGCTTGTGACTACAGTGGACACACATGCGTACACACATGTAGGCAGAAACCGAACCACACAAACCCACACATTCTCTCATACCAAAACTATAGTTTACCTAATTTACTTCATTAACCTGCTGAGAGATGAATAGCAGATTAATGCTGCAACTATTTGAAAATCATTGGAACTTCACAGTCATTGAGTTAAAACACTATTTCAACAGATGACACATTGTTGGCTGCTGTCGTCATATATGCAAGAGCCTAATTACTTAAAACAAGCTTGATTCCGCAAGGCAGCTCCAGGGGAAATACGTGTCAAATGTGCTGTGCGGTAGAGCTCTGTGTAAATGCTTGATGTGTGACTACATCTACATTAAAATAGAAAATGTGCTTTGCTGTGGCAGTAAGTAAATCTCATCAACAAAATTATTGATGACAATCTCTGTTGAAAAAGGATTCTGGATTTCACAAAATGGAAAGAGGCACATTATATTTAAAATGTAAATGTATTCCAACTAATGATATTGTTGATAAAAATACGGAGAAAAATATATTAACAATAGAAAAATGTAGAAAGAACTGCTTCAGAATTCAATTGAATAATAACAAAATAAAGAACAATAAAAAAGCTCTAAAACAGAAAGTAAATAACATTCTCTGAAGCTGTAACTTTGAAAAGTTTCCTCAATATTTACTAAATAATATATGCTATTACTCCAGACTCATGTTGTATCTTGTTTATGCTGTTACATTTTTAATACAATGTTCAGAACATCTCAAAAATAAAAAAATCTGGTCAAAGTTGGGTCTTTTTGACAGTTTGACATCTTTTCATTGACTTAATAATTATTTGTTGGCATGAATTATACACCATTTCTTTTAAAACGTATGTATATGACAAATAGGAAACATTTGAAATATATAATTAAATGTAATAAAAACTTTAATGTATAGGACATTTATTGTAAGACAAAAAATATTTCATGACAAAGGGATTTTGGTTTTGTACAGCAAAAAAGGACACATCATGATTATATTTAAATTAAAAAAGATATTCATACAAACAAGTACACACAATAGATGCAGAATTTTTTTAAATACCGTACATAGCAAAACAATAAGACAAAAAAGTGTATTAAGCAGGCTCTTAAAACTGTCAACGTAATTTTGTTGACTAAAATTACTTAATTTCACTCTAAATTAATATCTACTGCATGAAGAAATTGACTAAACTTTTTGTATAACAAAAACAAATGGTGAAAAGAAAAACTTTTAGTGTGGGATAAATCTATGATAGTGATTTCCCCCTTGTTTCCACAGATTTCAACTAAACAATCCCAAAATGAGCAAAGGATAAAACGTATCCACAGTTCGAGCAGACAGTCTCATCAGCTCAAAGACTTTCATCTCCACCACATTTAATTAGTAGCAAAGACTCCTGCTATTCCAATATGGAGACGAGAATAAAGACCAGCACATTTCAGCCTCAGCCGACAGGGCTGACCGACACAGGAAGGACACGCACATGGAGACTGCAGGCAGGAAGCCAACCTCCCCGAGTGACTGAAGAGATGCCAAGCAGCAGCCAGACAGAGAGAACCAGTTTGAACGACAAGAAAAATGAGCAAACAACAGAAGAAAAAACCCATCATTGCTGTGATGGACAGACATTATGACAGATGGTGAGTGGTCTCTGACACACGCCATACAGCTGTTACTCGTGAAATGGAATGCTGGGATTGATGCAGGTGCATAAGAAACATGGCCAAAAGACACACATGTGCACGCCTCACCTGGCCTTCCGGGGGTCTGTGGTGATTTGCAGTATGAAGTCTATGCCTCATTAAACTCTAGGGCCAATAAGGTTTGCTCCACCAGTGTTATCTGCATGGACTGCTTCCTGTTTCCCTCACCTCAGCTCACACCAGGCTCAATCAATCACTCCATTCACTCTTGGCTGGAAACACAGCCGTCGGGCCAAGCTAATTTAACAGGGAAATGGAGCTCTTTTTGTGCTCCTGCTGGGCTCTGAAACTGAGTTGATCATCCATTTGTAACCCAAACTCAATGATCGTTAAACAGGTGTAAACAAGATTGGCAACTCCGGACTCTCAGGAAAGGCTGCAAGCTCAGTAAGTATAAAGATTTCGGTCCAGTTATAAAGGTTAAAGTCCAATTACATCAATGTCACAAAATAAATATATAAAAATCTATAAAAATATACAAATGCCAATCTGAATTTTTTTTTTTAGAAGGATCATGAAATATTGATAAATCAATGAATCGAAACTGATGAATCAATTGGGGTTGGTAAGACTGTTTTACATTAAAAACAGTAATACAATTAAATAATTAAATAATAGTATGAAATATTATTACAATTTAAAATAAAAGTTTTCTATTTTCAAAAAGGTTGGTAATGCTTTAGTATAGAGATCAGTTTTCACTATTAACTAGTTGCTTATAACGCATGCCTATTTTTAATATACTGGGTGTTTATTAGTAATTCTAAAGCACATATTCTACATGACCATATTCTACATACCTAATCCTACCCAATACATTAATAAATATTAATAAGCAGCAAATTAGTAGTTTATTGAGGCAAAAGTTGGACCTTAAAATAAAGTGCGACCAAAAGGTTTAATATTTATGAATTAGATTATAAACGTATCCTTTTCATTGGGAGTGGAGTGCGCTTCCAGCGAGAGCCAGCTCACACACGCTTCTGACTGGCTGTGATTTTTGATTGATTTTGTCGAGTTGCATAGCCATGTCGCGTCTGGTGTAGACCGACAAATTGCTTGTCGTTGGAATCGTGTTGCATTTGGTATGGACATGGTGTAATAGTTATTTTTGTAGCCAAGACTTTATGCTGTAACTAACTTTCAAAAACCAACTAACCCTGAGAAAATATTTATTTGTCTAAAAAGTGTGACAACTAGTCCCAGCGCCCATATATACATTATGGGTTTACAGTCTACGTTTGATATTCACCTTGATCAAACCCCAGTGAGAATATCCCACATCACTTCCTCCATAACGATAAGCTGGAGGTTAATTAGATTTTTGTGACAAATGAAAGCAAGGAAAAAGAAACTCACCACCAACAACAGCTGTTTAGGGAAAACACAAAGAATTGGTCTCGTTTGTGAGATTCGTACTGTTTTTGCATGAATATGGCTCCCAAATGAGCCTGATGTGCCTTGAGAGTCATTTTATAAATGAAACTTCAAATTCTATTTCAGTGCCAACATTTCTAACACTTTCACTCTCTCATTTTATTTCTTTCCCCCAAACAACAGAATCCTGGCACAAACATTTCAATCCCTCCCAGAAAAATCGATCGGCGAGACACAAATCTCATTTCCATCGTATCTAGTTCTTCTTGCCTGGGACCCACATTACGTCATCCCTTTCAAATGTGCAGCTCTCTGTCACTTTAAAGGACACGTCCCTCCATCTTTATCAGTCCTGTCTCCTCTAAGGTCCCCTCGTGCCTCGTCCCATTTTATCTAAGTGATGTAAAAAAGAGTGACGTCTTTCTTCCACCCTTTCATGTGAAAAAGAAAGTTCTGCCGCCACATGTAAATGCTGGGATCTTGGCTCGACACATCAGGACCTTGAATGACAGCTTCATTTTCCTGTCAGGAGGATCACAGTGGCGAGAGCCAGCTCTTCAGAGCCAGAACGGCTGTTCACGTCGCTGTCCATCGCGAAACGCCTGTCTGCCTTTCCCCAGGGAAAGTCTGACACGATAGCCAGGAAGAGGAGCTCATCAGACCAACCTAAATTGGGAGAGCACTGCTTTCCTCCCGGGATAAAAAAAGGCAGCCCCCACATTGAAACCTGGCACTGATCGAAAATTCATCTCATAATCCGTCTGGCTAGCTGAGGAGCTTCTCTCTGGAGGACATGGACGGCTCTTTTCACAAGTTGGGGAGATTACTGTTGCATAATGATTCGCTGACAGTACAACCCACTGTGTAGAATGAACCCCAGTGGGAGCCTGGTATTGATCGGCACTCTCTCCTTCCTTATAGAGAACGGCTTGATAAATGGGCCTTATCGAGCTTATCTGTTACGGTAGGTGCGAGGAGACACACGCTGATGGATGCTTTTCAATGAAATATAGAGGAATTAGTAGAGCACAGACTTACATGCTGATGTCTCTGGTGACTAAAAGTGCACAAAACATCATAATAATGTGTACAGGGTCATAACGGCAAAAAACATCTTGAGATGGAGGGAGCTGTGGCCTGGTGAGTTGCAAAGCTCCATTGTCGCACACTTCATCTTGATTTAATCCCTCACTGTTCTACATGTAGATTCATATTTTGTCTTTTATATGAGGGGAAAAAGCAATACAAATGACAAAGTGAACAGGTTAACACCTAATATCCATTATTACAAAAATAGTTCACCCAAAAATAAAAATTCTGTCATCCTTTAACTCACCCTTATGTTCTGTGAAAAGTAGGACCCTATGATTTCCGTGATGAGGAATTTGCGAACAGAATCGCAGAATCCAGTCATAAAAATTTAATTTACTGTATAACACAGAATGTGCAACATTTTGGATGAATAAAAGAAAAGTAGGTCAATACAGTACACTTAAATCAAAACATGATATGGATTCGTGTCTGTAAATATTAAGCCACAAAAATACTATTTAAATATGAATCCTGCATGTTGGGCATATCTCTGTGTGAATGAATGGCGCAGACGCACTGTATCGTTTACTACATACATACTAAAGCACACGCGACACTTGTGGTGTTTTCATTCTCTGCCGCTCATATGACTAGATGAACACAGTTTCTAGAAATACTCTGGGTCACTTCATGGTCATTTTATCATTTCTTTTGATAAATGACTTCACAGTAACCCATCAAAATAAAAGTTTAACTTGAAGAAACGTTGACAGAACTATATTACTTCATTTAATGATAGTACTACTACTAATACAATTATTATTAAAACATTATTTTTAGGGAATAATTACCAGAAGAAAATATTTAACAGAATTTATTTACAAGAAAAATGTAAATACACAACACAGTGTTTCTGATTAATTTGCTTATTTTACAAAATTTTACAAAACCATAAAAATGGAATCCAGAAAACGGATGAAAAAAAAAAACAAAAAAAAACAATTTGGTAAAAAATACAACCGAATTATATAACATTTCATGATTTGGTTTCTTGATTTAAATTAATTAGACATGCTTTTGATTAATATTTTAAAAAAATGGAATCCAGAAAAAAAAAGATTTTGAAAAACTAAAATTATAATTAAATGGAATGTAGGAAAAATAAAACATTTCACAGGGCCCTAGAAAAGTAAACTCTTAACATTTTTATGGGGTTCTCAAATAGCGAAAAATTGTCACAGTTGGGTAAATTTCTAGTGTTGAATGAAAACTACAACAAATGTAGTATTTGCATTCAAAAATTCCACAATAACATTTCTATAACTCACAAAAAAAGAGAGAGAAAAAAATCATTAGATTGATTATGCTGGGATAAAAGGAAAAAGATCGAAGAGCCGCAGTGTTAACTTGTTTTCTGTCCTTTAATGCAAATTTCTTAAAATGAAAATAAAACAGTTTTGATATATTCATGACGTTACTAACTGTGGAAATGTGTCGGACAATGAAAATACATTGTAGGGACAATGAAAAGATTCTTCAAAATATCTACTTTCCATAGAAAAGAGAAATAATACAGGTTTGGAACAACATGAGGGTGAGTAAATGATATCATTTTCAGTTTTGGGTATGAATAACATTAACCTTCCATTCTCAGAAAGTCATTAAGGTATCAGTCAGCATGTGATTTGCCATCATTTGTAAGACTTCAATATTGCAAAGCACATTTCTGCCAGATATTCCTCAGTCTCTCCTGTTTGTTCCCAGCCTGCCCTGAGGTATTTCTATCCTTTCTCTCTTTTATCACAGTGAGACGCTGTTCTGTCAGACAAAACTCCCTTAACAATATCTCTATTGATCCACCTGGCAATCTGACGCCGTTTCTATTTGACTTCGTCCGGCTTAAAGCGAGACCAGAGAGTGATTCACACTTTAGCAGTTTGCCTCTCTCACTTCTCAGTCTAAAGGAGGTAATTGGACATCCAGAGACAGGTAATGCAGAAGATATGGCATCATTAGCTTCCTTGTTTCCCTCCAGATAACACAAAATATCCAGCCATCTCCAGAAGTCATTAAAAAATCATCTGGGCTGATATGGCAGGCAAGAGATAACAGGCCAAAACATGTTTCACGTCTGCCAAGAAGGGGTGAGAAGAGTCACTGCTCCAAACTCTACAATCATGTGCTGTGTACATCTGCCAGAGTTTAGAGAGGTGAAGATATTGTGCTCATAATGGATTCATGCATGTTTCTTCAACTATGAAAACTTTTTAGAACACTTCAAACTAATTCATCTGACTGCTAACAATGTCCAATGATGGACAGATATCTCAAATTATGTGTTGTATTTAACAGCATTTTGACATTTTAGCACAATGGCATTTTAAATCATTTTTTAAACACTTTATTCTCATTTGCCTTGCTAACGCTATTTTGGTCACACTTTATTTTAACATCCAATTCTCGCTATTAACAAACCATTAACTATGACTTTCACCTCAATAAACTCCTAATTGCCGCTTATTAATAGTTAGTAAGGTAGTCGTTAAGTTTAGGTATTGTGTAGGATTAGGGATGTAGAATAGGGTCATGCAGAATATGTGCTTTATAAGTACTAATAAACAGCCAATATGTTTATGATATGCATGCTAATAAGCAACTAGTTATTAGTGAAAATTGGTACCTATACTAAAGTGTTACCACTATTTTCATTCCTAACATTGTATTTATTGCCTACTAACTGCAGACAAATTAAATAATTTCACACCTTTTGCATAATTTGACAAATGTACAGCTTAATTGGAAACAACACACTGTTGTATTCTTGGTAAACCAGTACAATAACCTTTGGAAAATATGTAAGATGAAAATTCTACCATAATTGAGTAAAGTACTGTTCAAAAGATTTGAGTTGGTACAGTTTTGTTCAAGTTTTTTAAAACATGTCTCTTGCTTAAAAAGTCTCAATTTATTAGATAAAATACACAGTAAAAACACAAACTGTGAAAAATGAAATCTAAAATGATTATTTCATATTTTATAATATTATACAAAATTTCCGTGATGCAAAGCTGATTATTCAACATCATTACTCCAGTCTTCGGTGTTAAATAATACTTCAGAAATCATACTAATATGCTGATTTGGTCCAGAAGAAACATTTCTTATTACAGTTTTTTTCAACTGCTTACACACAAAATCTTTACTTGCCACACAATTTCTGAAACCTGACACCCAAACACCAGAACCACACACCAAATCAGCAAAACCACACACACTAATTCTCGGCCTTTGACTCAGTTTTCAATTTCATAAAACACTTTTTGCAAAGCGCAACAATTCTCTATGTAACACAAAAATCTATCAGGAAGTATCTTGATGTCCTTTTTTGTGTGTGCAATTCTTGAGTGTGTAAAGTTTTTAAAAGAGGCAAAGTTTTGAAAATGTGTGTAAGCAGTTGAAAAAAAATAAAGAGAGATGCATTTCAGCACAAACCAACCTCTAGAACATGTGCCAGATTTAAAGAACCACCCACAGACAAATCAACGGACTAACTTAATTATGTAGTGCATGATATGACATCCATCACAGAAATGCCTAATAATATTTGTAAATGAGAAAACAGTGAAGCTCATCTTGTTTGAAATTAATAGTCTTCTTCCCAAAGATATCATACAATTGAACATTTCCCCTGAATTATTGAACATTCAGAGGATTTAAGGTGAAAGCTTCTTTGCAGGCAGACTTTTTCAGCAGTGATATCAAGCTGATATAAATACCTCCAACACTGCATTGAAGGGTTTTAGTATTCATTAGTGCTTTACACCCTTTAGCCAAGAGAATACGTTTCTGTCCGACTCTCCACTGCTAGAAAATTGCCATCACAGGTGCAAAGTCTAATATAGCTGAATTACACGCCACTGAAGAGGAGCATGATCACAGGAGATCAAAGGTCCCCAAAAATAACAACAGATGAAAATAAAAGATTATTTTCTAAAATGCCACATTTAAATAAGTCTATGGTTTTCGTTACATATTTTGGTGTTTGTGCATTCAAAGCTTTGGCATTTACTATTCGAAGCCCATCTTATTGTTTTATTTTCTCTTTGAATGAATTCTTCC
This sequence comes from Ptychobarbus kaznakovi, assembly GCA_027422405.1. NCBI lineage: Eukaryota > Metazoa > Chordata > Actinopteri > Cypriniformes > Cyprinidae > Ptychobarbus > Ptychobarbus kaznakovi. The sequence continues at coordinate 10,304,030 of CM049814.1, read as the reverse complement.
TTTCATATATATTTCTCAATAATTTTTTTCACTTAATGAATCACATTAGAAATTCATCTTACAGTCTTACTGGCCTTGAGACAGGTATGCTACACCGATTTATATTCCCTTATAAGTATTCCAAGTCCAGTGATCCAGTTCTGTTTCAGCTCAATAGCCGAGTCTTCATGCATATCTGAATAATTACATTGTCCCTTCCGTTGGCTGGCAAAATAAAACATTGAGCTGAAATGTTGTCGTAAACGAAAACAAGGACCATTTATAAAATGAAAATTAATTGTGCCTTGGTAATTGCCTTTTTCACCTGAAAAGGACACAACAAATTTTCTCTCAGGCTTCATTATAATTTGCAGCTGAGTGCGAGCACGTCATGACGGAATCATCATTCTTTGGACAGGCTGCCTCTCTTGACGCTAAGTGCATCAAAATCACTGATTGGATGGATTGTTATTGCAGGTCATCTCAATCAGCTCTGCTGTGTTGAATTCTAATGAAAGAGTAACATGAGAGAGAGAAGAGAGAAATTGCTGGGCAGATTGCATGGTGAAGTCGCCCCCATTTTGAATGAATCTTTTGGTAGTAAAGCTTTAAAGGGACCGTTCACTCAAAAACAAAACTTGGAAATGTTCATTCCAAACCTGCATGACTTAAAATACAGTGGTGGCCAAAATTATTAGAACACCAGTATTTTTACCAGCTAAAAATGGTTTTAAGTCAGTTATTTCCATCTTTTGCTGTGGCGTGTCAGTAGGAACATGCATTTTGCCATTAATTGTAATAATCCAGTGAGATTTTTGTTTGCACAAGGAGTCTGTCTGTCTGGAATGACATGAAGAAACAGAACAAACTGAGACAGACTAAATCCAGAAGAACTGTGACAACGTCTCCAAGATGCTTCAAGAAACCTACCTGCAAAGCTACAGTACTGTTAAAAGTTTTAGGCACTTGTGTAAAAATGCTGTAAAATGAGGATGCTGTCAAAAATAATGTAATAAATAGACTTTTGTTTATCAATTAACTTGTATTAACTAAATTAAATCAACATTTTGTGTGACCATCCTTTGCGTTTAAAGCAGCTTTTGCCCTAGATGCACTTGTGCACCGTTTTTCAGGTATAGCTTAATGGCAAAATTAATGTTTAGAAATGTAAATTGATATTTCCTACTGACACACTACAGCAAAAGATAGAAATCACTGACTTTTAGATAGTTCACCCAAACATGAAAATGTGATGTTTATCTGCTTACCCCAAGGGCATCCAAGATGTAGGGGACTTTGTTTCTTCAGTAGAACACAAACAAAGATTTTTTAACTCAAACCGTTGCAGTCTGTCAGTCATATAATGACGACGGTTCGTGGATACATTGAGGTCTTGCATAATAATCTGTTGTTTGATGTGATGCTCTCTGACATTCACACAGAATGTGCTTTTGTGTTGACAAAGATGCGACTGAAGAAACAAAGTCACCTACATCTTGGATGCCCTGCAAGAGACGCGAGCGCAACCGTCAAACGGGGTAAGCAGAATACAAAACAAAGAAAAACATCACCTTTTCATTTTTGGGTGAACTATCCCTTTATAGTTTTAAAACCTTCCATTTTGAATTTGAATTTATTTTTAGCTGGTGAAAATACTAGTGTTCTAATAATTTTGGCCACCACTGTATGTATGACATAAAAGATGATTTTTAGCTTCTTTATTTAAAATGTATTTGCAATATAATACTATATGTAATGTGACCTAGGGCGATGGAAAGACACTACACTGTAAAAAAAAAGGTTAGCCAACTTACATTTTTTGTTAAGAAACAAGTTGAGAAAACAAGTAAAACTAAAACAAGTTGAGAAAACTCAAAAATCTGAAAATGCTGAAGCTACAGAATATAATCATATTTCCATTGTACAATTTTTCCTTAAAAAATTTAAAGACGTAAGTTGGCTCAACTTTTTTTTTTACAGTGTATATAAATAAAACGACTTCTAGATAGACTGCCAGTCTGCACATTAGAGGTGGGGATTTTTAAGTGACGACTTCTGTTGATTACATGGTTACACCAGTAGGTGGCAACAAGTGTCTTTGAATCACTGACTCATTTCTTAAACATATTTGTTCAAAAATAGATTCATTCAAGAATGAAACAAGGTCTCAAAATCAACGAATCATTCCTTCAATGGATTCATTCAAAAACACTGATTTGTTCAGGAATAAAACAAGTGACAAAGTGCGAGTTAATGAATCAATCTTCGAACAGATCAATAAAAAAACTGATTGATTCAGGAATGAAAACAAGTTACTGTCTTTATGAGAGAATCATTGACTCATTTATTCAACCGATTTGTTCAAAAACACAGATTCATTTGGTAACAAAATAGGTGACAAAAAAGTTTTATGAACAAGTCAGGGAATCGTCCATTCAAAAAAATCGTTCAAAAATGCTGATTCATTCAGTAGCGTAGAAAGTGACAGTCTTTATGAACGAGTCAATGATTCATTCAATGAATCTTTAACTCAACAGAATGATTAAAAACATGGATTTATTCCGGAATGAAACACCACAACTTTGTGATAAGAGATGCGCAATAGATAATTCTGCTGTGGCTTTGGTGGAGAAAGTGCACAAAGTAACTGGAAATTTACTTCAGTATTACATTTATTTACAAAAAAAGAGAATGGAAAAAGCACCACATAGAACCCCCCATTTGATGCCAAAACACAATTAATTTATTTTCAAAGAATGTTTTGGCTAGTTTAAATATTCATACCACATTTAAATATGATTATGGTGTATTATTTGTCATTTTTTGTAGCTCAACAGCCTCTGTTCAACAACTTTCATTGAATGGAAAAGAAGACCATGCATCTTTTATGTTCCACAGAAAAAAAGAAACTTTGGAAAGACAGACAAAATGATGACTGGATTTTTATTTTTGGGTGAACTTTGGTGAATCTTTTTTAAGTAGAACTGGCAATGGAGAAGGAAGGAACAACAGACACAGGCCAAGTCAGCGAAAACACACTATGACTCAAACTGACAGACCTCAGATTCAATACTTTTGCTATAGTACCTGTCAGGCCACAAATCCTGGGAACATCACAGAATGAGGAAGATTCTTGATGTGTTGAACATTTACTAAAGCCCCGGAGCAGGAGCTATGTTCGATCATGAGGTCAGGCAAAGAGTATTATATTGTAAGTATTATTTTGTGTTGAAAGTAAAAATGAACGATGGTTCAATTAAGAGCCTTTAACATCAATGGAAGCTTTCTATTTAACAAAAGGTTCTTTATAATGGGAAAAAAGGTCCTTCATATTTTATATTTTTCACAGTAAGATAAAATTGTTCTTTTAAGAACCAACAACGGTTCTTCTACTGTGCCACTAACCTTCACTTATAAGAACATAAAACCTAAATGACTGAAAGTAGCTACAAAACTCCACAAACCAGTCAAAGACACTAAAAGACAACTGAAAGTGCAGTGCAGCTCAAACAACTGCAGATTGGCCACAAAAAAGCCCTTTCTCATAAAAACACTATGCTCAGACCATCCTCTCTCACGAACCAGAGGTTTGAAAGATTGGATTCCTTAAAGCTTTAAGACACTGTCAAGCATTTCACATGTATGTGGGATGCAGCATCACTGGGAATCAGTCAGATTGGATGCAGCATCCATAAATCGCTCTCTGGCTGTCAAAAACTCCAGTCAGATGACAACTGTGCAAGAACCCCACCATCTCTGAGCCATCAGAAATTAAAAAGCCTCTCTATTGTGCTTTCTGTCGGCCAGATCTGAGTGTGCAAGCAAACCAATCAACAGAAAGCAGATTCCTTGAGGATAAAGGTTGAGTAAACCAGGCAAAACCTGTCAGCACGTTGTCCTCTCCTGACCAAAACTTCTCTCCCTCCTGGACTCTGAAATGTAGTTTGCCCATGTTCAAAAAGAAACCGGCCTGAAGAAAAAAGCAGAACGATGCTGGACTATGGTTTGGGATTGGCGTAGACCGCAGTGAACTCTGATAGCGTTCTCTACAAATCAATAATTCAAGCAGAATCATCCAGAGAACAAGAGTGAGAGATAAGAGATCGACATTCAGCTCCTTTTCCTTCACATTATTTCATGAACTCAGTACAACAAATAAACGCATAGAAGCGGGTCAGATAGCGTCTTCTGAAAACATCACTTGAAAGATCTTCATACAAGTACAATGCACGTCTAAACCCTCTTTGTAGGACCTAAAAAAGAGGATATCACTGCCCACGGGGACACAGCAGTTCCCAGAAACATTTCTTTGGGTTTAAAAAGTGTTGTTAAAGTCAACTAAAATGTTTTTTTTTTTTTTTTTAAAAAAAAAAAATATATAATAATATTTTTTTTTAATTAAAAACATTCAAAATATATATAAAAATAAAATAAAATAATTAAATAAATAAATAAAAACTTAAATGGAAAGTACATATGTTGCTCTGGCAACTAAATGAAATAAAAAGAGATAAAAATAATAATAATAATAATAATAATAAACAGCACATACAGTAACAAAACTGCATACAAAAATGTAAACTAAAAAAAATAAATAAAATACCATTAAAATACCGAAATAAAAGCTCATATCTATTTTGCTGCATAGATTGAGAACTGACCTTTGCAGCCAATTAACAACAGTGGCTTTTATTTATATAAAAATATCACATTTATCACACTTATGTAAACCATATCATGACAATATACGAGAAAACTAAACTATTCCAAAGCTAATTCTAATAGATCATTTTCAAAAGAGTAAGTGAAGTAAAGTAAGTGATGCAATTAAAATGTTGTTATTTTTGGATCAACGTGTGCAATTCTCATCCGGCAAAGCTTTTAAGCACTTCTTTCTTCACGGGAAACCTTTACAGGTTCCAAGTGAAGATTATATCCATTTTTTGTCTGTCTGTAATTTGTGATGTGAAAACACAATAAATGCTTAGTAAAATATCTAATGTAATATCCAAATTAGAAACAATGAAGAGAAATACTGAAAACAGAACAGACTTCCTTTTCCCAGAGCACAAATTAATTCATTAATGACTTCACAATCATGGAAAAAGGAAATGTAAGGGGGCTGCATCCCTTCCAAAAACGAATCAAGCATTACTTTCACCATCATTGTTTTAATTATTAGAAAGGAACAAGCTGTCCTCATTAGTGTTCTTTTTCCTTATGTTGCTTGTATCAAAATTCATAATTAGCAAAAATTGCACATGCTTTATCTCACTGTTTTTGAACTGCGTACACAAGTGAACAGCACGCTTGATGCCACTGCCAAATAGTTTTTGTTGAGCCTACTCAGAAAGTGTAGAAAGTGATTGTTTTAATAGAGCAAATAAATGTAAAATATACTGTAAGTAAATAGCTGTTTTTTAATTTAGAATATATTTTAAAATATTTTTTTTCCTGTGATGCAAAGCTGAATGTTCAGCAGTCATTACTCCAGTCTTCAGTGTTACATGATCCTCCAGAAACCATTCAAATATACTGATTTGCTGCTTAGAAACATTTATTATTCTCATCATTGCTGAAAACAGTTGTATAAACTGTGTAATATGTTTGTGGAAACACATTTTTTTCAGTGATCTTTGTTGAATTCGAAGAATTAATAAAATAAAAAAGAATAGCATTTATTTGAAATTGAAATCTTTTGTAGCATACAGTAAATGTATTTACTCTCAATTCTTTTAAAATGTTCTTTCTTTGTAAAATGAGGTGTCACCAATAGAAGATATGAAACAATGATTAATTTTCACAATCATCCAGGTGGTGAGAGCTTTTTTGAGACACTGAGAAAATGGCACCAGCAACTTCACCAAAGAAACTTCAGGTAAAGCTTCCTGTGGTATCGATTACCTAGAACTTTTTTGAGAGACTCTTTTAATGAAGCCACAAGGTCAAAGAACACTTTTATGACCTTAAGTCATTCTCAACAGGCACTAACACTGCAATGAATCATGCAAAGTCTCTTCATTACTGGTCTCACAGGGGTGCTGAAATAACTCTTTATGAAGTCTTGAACCTACTCTACACCCCAGAGAGAGTGAAATCGAGTTTTCAGAGAAGAACTCCAGAGATCACATAACAACGCTTTCACACTTGACAGAAAACAAAGCGCATTATCAAAAAGAATCAATTAATTTGTTGAGGCAGCCATTTTTTTATTCATTACTTCCTGCACTGATTAAAGGGAGGTTGTACCTAAAAATGAATTTTCTGTCATCACTTCCTCACTCTAACATTTTTCTGTAAAACACACAAAATAAGAATTTAGTTATTTCTCAAACACATTTATTCCATGTTGTCAAACCTCACTGTTTTGCAGTAGCATCTCCTAACCTTTTAACAACATTCTCCAGCTCCAATGTTTCACGGTAAACATTCACAAATAAAATATAACATTTGTTTGTAGTTCAGCATGTCAATCTCTCAACTTCACAGCCTTGAGATGGAAATAGCCTTTAGACTCCAGTCAGTCAACACCGAGGGAGGGAGCACAACAGATGCACTGATCTCATCTGATTTGATCACAGCCGCAAGCTTTAAGAAATCTACCTGTTCCCACACGTAAACCTTTATTTAGATGCAGAAGGCTTGTCACTGGCAACTTTCGAACATAAAATTATAAAAGCCAGCTACTTACTAATATACACTAATATATATATATATTAAAAGAAACCAAAGAATAAGATCCAACAATATCCAAACAAACATGCATTAAAAACAAGCCGACAGATTGTCACTGTACATGTTGTTTATGTCTGTCAGAAAGAGAATAATATTATATTGACACACTCCGAATGTCTCTCTTCTTCAAGTTAAGAATTAAAAAATAAAATCAGTAGAAACTGTGTATATATAAATAGCATTCCAGCTAGAAAAAAAAATTGAATCTGAACATAATTTCCCAAGCTTTTCCTCTGAGAATTCTAATTTCTCTCTCATTATCCCATCCAGTTTAATTTTCTCAAGACTCTCAATTTTCTCAGTCACCATTCTTTGGATTTTACCATGTTACTCACCCACAGTTCCATTCACAGTGAACAGTTGCAGCTTCAAGGAGATAAAAAAATGGAACCAACTTTAAAAATTACCCTGCAGTGGCATCTAAAACACAATCGCTCAGTGTCATCCTTACAGATCATACACGCTCTTACCGCAAGGGTGTGGCATTTCCATACTTCTAAAGATTAGGAATCACATTCCAGTGTCACCGGACGTTCAAAGCCGCTCTTTGGAGCTTGTTACTGGGAATAACCTTGTCAAAAGCGCACTGAGTGACTTTTCGCAAGCATATTCAGTCATCCTGAGTGGGAGACAAAGAACCGCCCAGCACAAGGTCATGCATAAACATTAGCTATATTTCTGGGTAATAAGAAACAGGCTTTGGACTGATGGACTTTTTATCCCTAAGGGAAATATTCCCTGAGGAGAATACATTGTCCTTCATGTTCACGTCAGTAAACAGAAATCTCCTCGAGTGGCGCTGAAGGTGACATTGGAGTGAAAGGAGAGACAATGTGAGGATTATTATTACAACTACGACCGAATCAGAGGTGAAATAAAAGCCAATGGATTTCTAAGAGCAAAATGGCTATAAGAGTTGAACCGAAGAGACAAATCTGAGTCTTGATTGGGTAATATGCCAAGAACTACTGACAACATGAAGCATGACCTTCTCTCTGCACTGACATCATATCTTCTCAGCTATTTCCCACCGCTCCCGAGAAGAAGGAAATGAAGAGACCAAGCTTATTGTGATGAAGCATAGGGCCTTGTGGGTGACAGTGTTGGGAAGATTGTCTCCGCCAGCTTGCAGCTAGAAAATGCATTTTATCCAACCTCTCGACTGAACTGGACTTTGGATATCAGTCCTTCTCTCATCAAAAAGTATGTACGGTCTCCCACGACTGGATGACATTTTTTTCATAAGGACATTAAAAGAATGACAGAGGGCTTCTGAATCTCTGAATATAATTGATGTTCTTTTTGCTTGTATAGTGAATTCACCATTGGCTCCATTGAATTTCTCGGTTCATGCAGAGTTCAAATCTGTAGTTTTTGTCTTAGCACAAGGAGTTCAGTCGTCTTTTCGAGTGACAGGAGTTTGATTAAATCTGTTTTCGGCTGAATAAAGAAAGACAGCTGTGACCTCCATGTGAAGATCACAGTGATAACAGAAAATACATTTCTACAATAAAAAAATGTAACTGTCAATGTACTATTTAATCAAAAATGGCAAACAAACACAAATATAGACAAACATCTGAATAATGCAACAGCACATAAACCGTACTGCTTCTTCCATACATTGCAAAGGCAGTGTGAACTCGATTGCTCCATATATATATATATATATATATATATATTTATTTTTTTTTTGCGAGCGTGACCATATTTTAGTTTTCCAAAAAGAGGACAGTAGGGGGCGGGATTCGTGGGCGGGGACATTTTGTTTTTATAACAAATAAGAAAGAAAACAAGTTGATAGAATAGAATAGGGGAATCTAGTGTTAGAGGGTGATTTTTTAATACATTTAAAACAAGTAAATAGAACAGAAAAATAATAGATAATGCTAGTGTTAGAAGGTCATTATTTAAAATAAATGAAAAGAAAATAAGTAGAAAGAATATAGAAAGAATAGAGAATGCTAGTGTTAGAGGCTCCTTTTTCTTTATAAATAAAACAAGTAGTTAAAATATAAATAGAATAGAGAGTGCAAATGTTAGAGGGTCAAAGGTAGAAATAACCCATTGTAGACCTAAACAGGTGGAGTTGGGGAAGGTGGAGGGTTTCAGTGGAACTCTGAAAGTGCAATGCAAAATGCTAAAGTGGATGCTAACCAGCCATTTAAATGTAAAGCAGCAAGCTCATTGGCTGTCTATGCAACATGAACCAACATGTTGGCACAAGCTGGTGCCAAGTCGTTTAATGCTGTGAATTAACATCTATCAGCCTGCCCCATCTACAATTTTATCAGTATTGGAAGCTAAAGAAAATGAATTAAAATCACTTAAAAAAGGATGTGGATGATACATATACAAGCACGCGCGCACACACACACACACACGTTCAAATGTTTGGGTTCACTTTGGGTTTTTAGTTTTTTGAAGGAAATTAATACTTCAGTTTAGCAAGGATGCATTAAACTGGTCAAAGTGACAGTAAAGTGTTCTTTTGAACTTTTTATTCATCAAAGAATTCTGAAAAAAAGGTCTCATGGTTTTTGCTAAATATTAAGCAACACAACTGTTTTTAAATGTGACATGTGACAAATAAAATTCTGATTTACCATCACAGGGATAGATAATATTTTAAAATAGGACATAGTAAACAGTTATTTTCATTTGTAATTAAATTTCACAATATTACTTTTTTTAATCAAATAAATGTAGCCTTGGTCAGCATACGATAAAAACAAAACAAACAAACAAAAAACAACTACTAAATCTATAAAAAATATAAAACAATGGTTTAGAATAATTGCATTATTTAATATTGTATATGTATATATATATATATTCATTAGTATGACATGTACTGACACCAATTGTGAGTCTCCCATGTTCTTCATTATTTGCTGCCCTGTAGAGCATCCAAATCCTTCTAGGCAGTAGGCAGCAGGGCATGTATCTAGATTTCATATCAGAGCTTATGCACAATGAATTCAGCACCATAACACACGTCACACCACAGTGGGCGCTGAGAGCAGAGCTGTGCATCTAAATCCGCAGTGAAAATTAGTTTCCTTTCACCACTCCATACTCATTTCAACACGTTATAACCCATCACCTACTCTGACAGCATTCAGTACACAACATGGCTGCGAAGAGCATGTGGTGCTTTCACAGAGCCACATGAGAAGTGGATGAAATTTTGTTTAGAGTCAAAGTTAACTGAATCAAACTGAACTGAACTAATTCTGCATCCTGACAGCTGTTGTTGCCATGAGGTGAATGTATACACATGTAATTTTTCTCCCAAAATGTACTTTGGCAGCAGGCTTGTCATAATACGCGGGTGTCATGCTGTTCCCAAACACCATACACTTAGAATGGGTTCACTACAATTAGTTTTTTTCCCGAAGATGTGTAACAGATCCTTCTCTGCGACAGCAATATGGCTAATGAAGTTGTAGTTTCAGCCATATTAAATATACACTAGTGATCCTGATCTGTTTCCACAGTAAATACACACTGCAGGAGATGAGGGGAGCACCCTGTGGCATTCTGTCAAATTATATTACAGCTCTCAAACAGAACCACAAAAAACAAACAAAACCATTATACACCACAAATGCATGTATATAGAAGGCTTTATCAAAGATGAGCAGGGGGGAAAACAAGTTAAATATTCTCATGTCTTCAATCTCAACTGCTTTTGCCTGTTGAGATCAGTAAAAAATGCTCCTAGAATTTCAAATGAGAGCATTTTGTTTTCTCACATTTGGCAGCCCCTTTACCCAAAGCATCTTCAAAGCATACATTTATTTGCATGCGTATTCCCTGGGAATCACACCCACGGTAAAAATGGCAGGTGAAAACAGTTTTACATTCGTCCACCTTCCAGTGAATTTCCAGCATCATTACTCCAGTCACATGATCCATGGACCACCTTGCAGATGACCAACAGAAAGTCCTTGTTCACAGTCTAACAACACACAAAAGCTCAAACAAAATATCAAACATATTCATAAATTCAGAACACAAATCCTTTCCTTTAAGTGATGCACCTCTGTGTAAAGCTTTTAAGCGTGATCTGAAGTCTTGTATACATTTGAACTGTGGTATGACTCCAAGGCATGTCTCAGGAAGCTCTCTAGTGATCACCTCATACAAGACACTGCACTCTCCGGCTCCTCTGAGGACCGCACAAAGGAGCAAAGTTTCTACCGTCCCTTTTTCCAGCAGCCATGCCTGGGGCCAGCTCTGTGAGACTGTTTTTACAGCCATCTCTTGGGCCAACAACACAGCAATGTTTCTCTTGTATGAAACACATAGTGATTCCGGGACTAAAGCAGGAAAACGAATTTGATCCAGATATATCAAGTAGGGCCCTATGATTTCCACGATGTGGAAAACACAGACGGAATCCAAAAAACTGAATTTACAGTTTAACTCAGAATATCACAGACTTTGCCAAAGTTTGGATGAATTAATCACATTACACTGGAATCAAATCACAATATGGACTAGTATTTGTAAAAAAAATAAATAAATATCCAAAAGTCAGAAACTACAATGAAAATTTGGTATTCAAAATTTTATATGAACCTGGAATTTTTTAAAAAAAATTATTTGTATTTATTTTTTAAAGTAAATGTTTCATTCAACTGTTATGTGAATAATATAATTTTATGATAATACAAAAGATAACAGATAAAGGATATGGAAATAAAATAGAAATTCTAAATAGTAGTCTTAGATTTTTTGACCCACTGTATTTTTTCTTAAAAGTGATATCAATGACTTTGGTACATAAAATGAAATAAAATGTAAATTCAATTAAAAGATAAAACCAAAAATTGAATTATTTATTTTTCTTTTTCTTTTTATTCTATTCTATTGTATTACTATTTTTACAAAATAAAATAAAATAAAATAAAAAAATTAAATAAAAAAATAAAAAAAAATATAAAAAAAATAAAAAAGTAAAAGTAAAACAAAATTAAATTAAATACTGATTTACTGATTGATTAAAATACATTGATTAACGTAGCCTACTTTCACAAAAAAATACAAAATGCAATGTAGAGGTTCAAATAGGCACTTTTAGAAAATGTGGACATGACATCAAAGTAGACTGTGCGGTTGGGGAGATGTATTAGAGGGACTCTTGTGCTCTCATTTGTTTCCCTGCGCTGGAGCTGAGACAATGGTCTGTGAACGATAATGTGAACACTCTGCAGAGACAGACCTACAGGAGAGAACAAAGCAATGCCATTCACTTTAAATTCCAGATCAACACACCCCATCTGGGGAACATGGAATAACCTTGCGAAGGGTCATTGATCTTTGAAGCTGAAAAAAGAACGAGAGGCATTTCAAATATACAGTTTTTTTTTTACAGGAATTATTTTCTGAATGAATGAAATCAACAGCATAACTGCAACCATCAATCAAACGAGGACCGCAATCTGCTCTGAATGACAACCTTTTTGCGTAATTAGGAGACCGAGAGCTCTTGAGAAAAGGTTTTCTTCTTTTCTTCTCAGTCGCTCACACACATGCACACTTGAACACCCCAGCATGCTTAAACCAGCTGTGATTTCCTCACTTCCAAGTGCATTTGCATGACTGCATGAGGTTTGAAATCACACCCCAAATGCCTTTCCCATCTGCGTGAGCAATATATTCAAGAAACATATTTCACAGGCCTCATCAAATTTCTGAGCCAAAAAACTGAGCCAAGGGACACAATGCAAATCTACTTGAGTTTAGGCGTGCTGAAAAGCCCAGAGGATGATGGAGCAAGTGGTTCTGTTCAAACAGCTTGAGAATACACGGATTTTGTGCTTTATTAGTTTAAATTTTGAATCATAATATTATGCAGCATCAGGACATTCAATTATTATTAGGACCAAAAAAAATGCAGATATTGACTATAAAATGCTTTAGGAAGCAAAAATCGTGAATGGCATTTCTTTAATATCTCAATTGTTTTTCCTCAGACAGCAATGATATTTTTTCTTCCAAGTAGAACCAAAAACCTTGTCCTCTAAAGTTTTCAATTTTAACTTCCCATCTAACTCTATGCTATGAAACTTTATTGCTTTATACATTGACTGCATGTACACAATTGTTATTTATTTATTATTAGTATTTCTAATTTTTTATACAAATTGTATTCCGCAAAAATGCACTAATTGATCAAAATTACATTAAATAAATATATACTGTCACAAAAGATTTCTATTGCAAATAAATGTTGATTTTTTAAAACTTTCTATTTATCAAATAATCCTTAAAAAACAGTACATTGTATCCTTTTTATGGTTAAATATTAAGCAGCAGTTGATAATCAGATATATATTTTTTTTTTACAATTTATTATATATATATGTGTGTGTGTGTGTGTGTGTGTGTGTGTGTGTGTGTGTGTGTGTGTGTGTTAAAATATTATGGTGAAATATTAAGCAGCAGTTGATAAGATTAAAAATAATATTTTTTAATTTGTATAACACACACATATACACTATATATATATACACATACACTCACTGGCCACTTTATTAGGCACACCTTGCTAGTACCGGGTTTGACCCCCTTTTGCCTTCAGAACTGCCTTAATTCTTCGTGGCATAGATTCAACAAGGTGTTGGAAACATTCCTCAGAGATTTCGGTCCATATTGACATGATAGCATCACGCAGTTGCTGCAGATTTGTCGGCTGCACATCCATGATGCGAATCTCCCGTTCCACCACATCCCAAAGGTGCTCTATTGGATTGAGATCTGGTGACTGTGGAGGACATATGAGTAAAGTGAACTCATTGTCATGTTCAAGAAATTAGATGATTTGAGCTTTGTGACATGGCGCATTATCCTGCTGGAAGTAGCCATCAGAAGATGGGTACACTGTAGTCATAAAGGGATGGACATGGTCAGCAACAATACTCAGGTAGGCTGTGGCATTTAAACAATGCTCAATTGGTACTAAGGGGCCCAAAGTGTGCCAAGAAAATATCCCCCACACCATTACACCACCACCACCAGCCTGAACCGTTGAGACAAGGCAGGATGGATCCATGCTTTCATGTTCTTTACGCCAAATTCTGACCCTACCATCTGAATGTCGCAGCGGAATTCGAGACTCATCAGACCAGGCAACGTCTTTCCAATCTTCTATTGTCCAATTTTGGTGAGCCTGTGCGAATTGTAGCCTCTGTTTCCTGTTCTTAGCTGACAGGAGTGGCACCCGGTGTGGTCTTCTGCTGCTGTAACCCATCTGCTTCAGGGTTCGACGTGTTGTGCGTTCAAAGATGGTATTCTGGATACCTTGGTTGTAACAAGTGGTTATTTGAGTTACTGTTGCCTTTCTATCATCTCTAACCAGTCTGCCCATTCTCCTCTGACCTCTGACATCAACAAGGCATTTTCGTCCACACAACTGCCGCTCACTGGATATTTTCTCTTTTTCGGACCATTCTCTGTAAACCCTAGAGATGGTTGTGTGTGAAAATCCCAGTAGATCAGCAGTTTTTGAAATTCCTTTGACCAACCCGTCTGGCACCAACAACCATTCCACGTTCAAAGTCACTTAAATCCCCTTTTTTCCCCATTCAGATGCTCGGGTTTGAACTTCAGCAAGTTGTCATCTAGATGCCTAAATGCATTGAGTTGCTGCCATGTGATTGGCTGATTAGTAATTTGTGTTACCAAGCAATTGAACAGGTGTACCTAATAAAGTGGCCGGTGAGTGTATACAGTATATAGATATATAAACTGAACAAAATTATAAATGCAACACTTTTGTTTTTGCCCATATTTTTCATGAGCTGAACTCAAAGATCTTAGACTTTTTCTATGTATACAAAAGGCCTATTTCTCTCAAATATTGTTCACAAATCTGTCTAAATCTGTGTTAGGGAGCACTTCTCCTTTGCTGAGATAATCCATCCACCTCACAGGTGTGGCATATCAAGATGCTGATTAGACAGCATGATTATTGCACAGATGTGCCTTAGGCTAGCCACAATAAAAGGCTAAACTATTTATTTATTCATATATTTATTTATTTTTGAAATCTTGACAGCTGTATCACCTGGATATTTTTTATTTCATGCCATAAATTAATTCAAAATTAATTTTAATTCAGAAATGAAAAAGATAATGTTTGTATTTCATTGACCCAAATCACGTCTAAACCTAATAGTGTTAAAGGCTTTAATCACTGGCTCACTTCGTGGCAGCGTTTACGTCTGTTGGGGTCTTCCTAAAAAAATGCCATCCTGACAGGCTGAGCAGGTTAGAGAGTCACGGTGCCTGCTCAGTGACACGAGGAGACCTGAGCTGCTTGGCCAATGACCCCGACCAGCAAACACCATCTGCCTCTCATCCCATCACCCACTCACCATCACGACTCACTCCTCCCTCGTCTTTGGTCTCTCACTGTCCCTCTCAAGGGAGAGATATAAACTGTCCAGCGTTTTCCACCTCACAGGACCCCACTGACCTGTGACTGCCATGTCAAACCAGCTGCTGCTGTGGTAACATCAGGCCAGAAGTGTGCTGTAGATGATCACACCATGAGAACGACAGCTCGGCCCGATGTATATAAACTTATGATGTGCATCAGCGGCTTCAGTGAAGATCAGTCAGGTAAAAGACGAGGGTAAATGGATCCAGTACACAGCTGCTCCCTGCCATCCTGCAGTGTCTCTTTTTAGTCATTTAGGAGCTTAGCTTTATCTACAGAGACTAAACGTACAGTCACATTTACAGCTGTTCAGCAATTTTAATACAAATCCTTGCAAAACCTCAGGTCATCCAAAATGTAGATTTGGAGAAATTTTGCCTTACATCACTTTCTCACCAGTGGTTCCTCTGCAGTGAATGGGTGGCGTCAGAATGAGAGTCCAAACAGATGATAAAAACATCTTATGTATGAGTATGTAAACTCATCTACATCTTGGATGTCCTGAGGGTGAGTAAATGTATTTACATTTTTGGGTCAACTATACCTTTAAATTTGTCTCCAATTGGCTAAAAAAATTATGAATATAGCTTTAAATTCTATAATATTTTTTGACAGATATTATGACTGACAAGCTTTAAATAGGCAACATCACACAAACTAAATAAATGATGTGCCATTATCATAAATCTACTCAGATCACACCGATGGCCAAATGACATGTCGTTTTATTTTCACCAGCTCTTGGATAGCAGCTCCATAGGTGCATTGTGGGCTTTAGATTAGATTTTTGTTGTTGTTCTAGTCCTATTTCGTTGCCACCGTGGGTACCAGCTGAGAGGTGTTTGGCAAGAACACTTTTGCTTTCCAGTTGCAAAATGTGCATTACAGGTGGCAGATGGATATGACAAATGAGCTCCCTGGCAGGAGAGAGTGTGTGTATCTGCACATGTTTCTGAGTGAGTAAATGTGTGTGTTCAAGTGAAATAAAAACAAGTTGTTGTGGACATAGAGTGAGAAAGTGAGTTTACTTTCCAAGCATATTATTATGTATATACTGCACTGTACACACACACACACACACACGATCCTAGACTTCTGGGTGCCCTACGTAAAATTGTGTCGACCTGGGGGGGGGTGGTGTTGGTGTTCGAGTGGTTATGAATGAAACGCATTTGTCCGTGTTTCGCTCCATCTTGAATCGCGGATAGTGCTCGAGAGACAGTGTCTCTTCCGTGGCTCGCTATGATTTCAACTCGTTGTTTTAGTCTCAAGCAAGAGACTTTACCAATTCACGTTACATGATTTGACTGATTTTTACGTAGAAAGAGCGATGACAGCACCGCATTACAATAAATAATCATTCATGTTTTCATAGCCAAATTCAAAACGAAACTAAAATGAAATCATCTTTGAGAGCAAGGGGGGCCCCTGGTGTTTCGGGGGCCCCAAGTAGCTTGTGTATTCTGCATATAGGGAGTATCGGCTCTGGTCACAGCATGCAGATCACACAATATATAAGTAAATCTCATGAAACCTGTCAAGTGATGAGCAATATTTGACCCCCAAATGAAAATAAATAATAGGAAATTATTATTTGTGTTGTATTGTATTGTATTTATTTTTATTTCAATTTTAAATTCACTTTTTTGTTTTTTGTTCTTAAAAGTTAAGAAACCATATTTTGTGTCAAATAGTTTTCATTCAAATTAAACAAACACCACCTAAAATCTTAATGAAGGACTGAATGAATAATACAGTTATATTAAAATCTAAAGTATTAACATATCATGGTAGCATTTCTTGTATTTCCTTTAATTTTTGCATTTTTGTAACAGCATATTATTTGTTATAATACAGTAAAACAACACTGCATTACAATTTCAACTACCTGGAAATTACAAAAAAATCATATAATGTCCAGAATAAGGGGGATTTTTTTATGAAAATGAAATCACAGTCACAAAAAAAGAAATGCTTCTAAAATAGGCTTAACTTTCTTTATATATATATATATATATATATATATATATATATAATTTCATCAGATGGATGACAATTAAACATTTACCAAATAAAGTGGTAAAAATCATTCAAAACAATTATTTTTCAACAAGTAAAAATACTAAATAGTAAATGTCCAGAACCTTTAAAAGGTTTTACTCAAATGAAAGGCTAAAACGCTCGGACATTCTCTGATTTATGTTTCTGAAAATACCACGAAATGTGACACAAAAACTTTAGCAGAGATACTAATATCTTACTGACATTAAATAATTTATTAATTTCATAATCTTATTTATAAAAAGGACATCAAATTACTATATTCTTATTTTTTTCTCATTTGATTTTGGGGTGAAATATGACAATAAATCCTTCACGCCATGTCAAATGATCTGTAGTGGATATATAATAAATATCTCAATAGCTCAAATCAGGTTTTTTGTTCAAGAAATTTGACTGACCTTTCCAGTCTTTCATGATTTCCAAATAAGGATATTTTTCTTTTTAGAAATGTTACAGTGATTGTAGGCAGAGATTTGCATTCAAGGTACCAATCTTCAGACCTTTTAGTGAACTTTTTAGTGCACAAATGCCTACAATAAAATGGTCGATGGACAGACTAATGTTTCATGATGGCTTCTGGTTTTATAAGCACCATAAAAATAGAAAAACTACATTCACCATATAAATTCCCACAAGCTTTTACAATTCCATGGCTTTTCCTGGCCTGAAAATCACAATTTGAAGGTTTTTCACGACAGTGGGAACCCTGTGAAAACATTATGGATGCATGATGAGATGACTTCACACATAAAGCTGACTGTTAGCCAAGCTCATGGCTGTGATTTCATTCTTAGCAGTCCTGTATGCACTGACGTTTGAGAGTTATTTTTTCCTACCAAGCAACACATTAGTCTTCTATCAGTACTGCTTATGGTAGTGGCTTATGGATCTGTCTGGAGGAACAGAGAGACAGGCTAGTCATTTGTTACCTGTAGAGATTATGGGCGGTCAGACTCGTTCACACTTTCCGTAGCACGTCCTGAATGTTCACAGGACATTAAAGCGGCAGTTCATCTGTAAGGAATGCATCAGGCACACAGGGTTGCTGTTAACTCATCATCATTAGGATCGCCTACTGTTTGCCACAGATTAGCATCAACCGTAATGCTAGGAGAGCGCATTCAGTTTGTTTCTGCCCCTTTCCTGCCTTCTAAATAATATTTTGTCTTAGGACAGGAATATTCAACTTTCAGAGACCCAGAAACCCCACCACTCAGACTTTCAATGAACACAGGGACACTAAAAGTATACAATAAAATATATATGTAATAAGTAATGAAGTAAATTGATTAATTATACATTGATTAATCATTAATACTGATGTACACTTATTTAAATAATAAAATTACATCTCTAATGGTTTCTATGCAAGAACTATGAAACGTGTTGACATGTTATGTGTTCTAACATTTCTAACAGTTCAAGTTTAACCAAAAATGTCATAATGTAATAGATTAATTAATTGATAATATCACATAATACAAACATTTATTATATTAATAATTCATAATAAAAAATATAATATAGATTAAAATAATGTAATAATAATAATATATTTTTAGTTAAATAATAATTAAATAATAGATTACATCTCTTACATTAATTTTTATATTCCAATATAAAAAACATAATAGTTTAAACTAATGTAATAGTAATAAATAATTTATTTAAATAATACATGTATTATTATTACATCTCTAATGGTTATGTACAGACTATAATACATTTTGTAATGTTATGTGTTCTAACATTTCTATAAGTTCTAGTTTTAACCAAAAATGTAATAATTTAAAATTATTTATTAATTAATTTATATTATAACATATAAAACACAAATGTATTATATTTATTACATTCATATTTCAAATATATTATTATTTAGATTAGAATGATTATAATATGTATTTAATAATTTAACAATAATTAACATTTATTTTAATAATAATGTAAATAAAAATATTACATCCTAAAGGCTACCATGCAAGAACTACTGTATATATTTTGAGATGATATGACATGAAAAATTTCTTACAGTTTTAAGAGCTCAACTACACACATATGCAAAAAAGAAAACAAACCTAAAAATAACAACTTTGCAACATATAATCTGTCATCACATTTTCCAAGCGCTGGAATTAAGAAAAAAAATCATCTCAAGTCTACAGACTCAAAAACCTTCTCTAGGGGAAGCTGTTTGATTTCTTTTTACAGGACTGCCAAAAGTAGATCTATTACCTTATCAAATAGGCTGAATTGTGTGGGGTTAGGGTTATCGTTTATCATTTCTCCCTCTCTGTACCGCGTGGCACTCTTCACAGACAGACAGCATTACTGTCAGAGAGATTAATCACGGATATACAAGACAGTATGTCTATTAACCCCGCACAAAGAGAGCTAACTCCTCTCTGACATTGCCTTCAGTGAGACTGAGAGATGTGCGATGCATGAATGAATGATTTTTCAAAGCTGCGAATGCATTTCACTGAGTCAAAAGCTAAGTGTTTACCAAATGCGCTAAAGTAACAGCTCATATTCACACATTTGATTGTGACTTTCCTTAATTGTTCAGAGTTACATTTAACTTCATTGCCAGCAAATTACGAATCATTCAATCATGTCAGAAAAACTTTTGATGAGCTTGAAGGTCACAAACTAAAAAGAAACCAGGCAGTTCATTAGGAAACATTACATGTTCACCGCCTCCCGGTTGTTAAATCTCCCATTGTAATATTTTAATCTTTTCATTCATTTAAATCCCCTCATTATAACTTTCATCATTCATCTGATCAAATCTGATACTGAACGTAATAAGACCTTTAAGGCATCGCAGGAGAATCGACGGGAACAGTCTATTGCAATATCTGAATGTTATCTAAAGAAAAAAAAACTGCTCTGTCTGAAATAATGTAAATGCATTACATTGTGTTAAATATTTCATGCACTCGCAGATGTTATGCCTAAAACCAGATGTGGTTTTCTCAGATCGCACATTTGTTCAGCAGTTTGTATCTCTCAGGAATTCAGGATCAGGGTGTGATATCAGCAGGGTGTGAAGAGTGTCTGTACACGCACAAATATGCAACCATGTCAACCTGCATTTTGAGAGACTGTGAAAATCACTGAGAAAAATTCAGTTTTTATCTCCTCACTGTACGGAATGGAAATTTCCTACTTTTAAGCAGAGAATGCCAAGTCTTTCTAAGGAACCTCTGAGTCCTGAAAAGAAACCACAGGCACTTTCTGCACATCGCTGCCAGGATGTAAATACAACTACATGGGAAAGGAGAGCTAGGAACCAAGCAATGGTTCCATGTACTTGAGAAATTTTTTTATAAGACCTTATAAAAACTGACAGGCTTTTCCTGTCGTTCATGATCATTTGATCATTGGATTGCACATATAGCTATATGCTGTTATTTTTTTTTCTACCCAACTGCTGGGTTGAGCCTGTTGGGTCATATATTGTGTTGTTTCTTCCAGTTTTGGGTAGGTTTTGTGTAACCCATCTGTTGGGTTAGTGACTGGGTCAATCTCACTGAAACTATATACTACATTTACATTTATTCATTTAGCAGACGCTTTTATCCAAAGCGACTTACAATTGAGGAATACAATAAGCGATAAATTATAAGCACAGGAAGTGCTTGTAATACAAATTTCTAGGCATTGTTCAGAGCAAATTCTAGCCAGACAGTGAGAGGTTAAGGAAAAGAGAGCAAAGTTAAGGAAAGAGAGTGAAGTTTTTTTTTTTTAATGATGAAGTCAAGTGATGACGGAATAATAATACTATTATTTTATTTTGAGAAAATATGTATTCTAAACTCAGTACTGTTTGTTTATGGCTATTGAGTCAGTCAATGCATCTTTCAGTTACAAGTGAAATGCATGGTGGTGGTCTGAGGTTGGCTGTTGTTTAGTTATAAAACAATAGTTGAGTTAAATAAGACAACCCAGCATGTTGGGACTTTTTTATTATTATTATTTACATAAATTAATTCCTTTATTCTGCAAAGACACTTTAAATTGATCAAAAGTAATAAACTTTTAAGGCAGTAAGACAAAAAAAGATTTTTATATTATTACAAAATATGTATTTTTTAAATAAACACCATTCTTTTGAACTTTCTATTCAAAGAATCATGGGGAAAGAATTGTCCTGCTTTCCCCAAAAATATTAAGCAGCACAACTGTTCTCAACATTGCTTATAATAATACAAATTAATGTTCCTTCAGCACCAAATCAGCATATTAAAATGTCGATTTCTTATGGACCATGTGACACTGAAGACTGGCGTAATGGCTGCCATGCCATCAGTGGTGTTCACAGGCCTCCGGAGGGGCAGGGGCGAAATGGCATTACGAGGGCACAATCACAGACCGGAAAAGTATGGCAGATAATTAGGCCAAAGTGGGTGAAGATAAAAATCTTTATCATTATTTATCTTTGTTATTAAAAAATGAGAGCAAAGATACACATTACAAATACACATAACATACAAATAAAACAAACAGTGCTTTATTTTCAGGTACAATATGTGTATTTAGCAGGAGCATTCCAGAAACTGTATGAACAAATATACAAATATTTTTTATATATGCCGCAATGTCGGCTGCCCACTGCTCCACTTGGATGGGTTAAATGCAGAGAACACATTTCACTCCTCATTATACTCTGTGTATGTGACAAATAAAGCTCACTAAATAAGTAATTTGTATTTGTTCTTCAAAATATCTTCTTACTGATGTGAATGTCTGTAGCGCTGTACAGTGTATTGATACGGCAGTGCCAGAACTGCAGCTGATAGAATGTGTGCTGTAGCACGATACAACGATATTTCTTCAAAAGCAGATCGTGGAGACATCTTTATCAAGGCCGCTGATTGCCAAATGTGCCCGAAGCAGGATTTTATTGAAAATAAGTGACATGACATACAGCCAAGTAAGGTGACCCATACTCAGAATTCGTGCTCTGCATTTAACCCATCCAAAGTGCACACACACAGCAGTGAACACACACACACCGTGAACACACACCGTTTTTGCTGGGGGTTGCTCAAGGGCACCTCAGTCGTGGTATTGAGAGTGAAGAGGGCACTGTACATTCACTCCCCCCACCTACAATTCCTGCCAGGCCCGAGACTCGAACTCACAACCTTTGGATTATGAGTCCGACTCTCTAACCATTAGGCCACGACTTCCCCCCTTGTTGTGCCCCCTCCCTCAAATATTATGAAAGTAAAAAAATAATAAAAATCCTACCAAAGGGGTCAAAATAGAACTTTAATAAATATAAAAGTAAATAAATAAACAAATTGTATTATTTACAAATCACAACTGTAGCTCTAGACAGTTACAGTTAAATGTACAGTTGTCCACTCTGCATATAACTCTCGAGCCCCCCCGTCAACCCCCAAATATTGAGAAAATTGCCTTTAAAGTTGTCCAAATGAAGTTCTTTGCAATGCATATTACGAATAAAAAATTAAGTTTTGATATATTTACGGTAGGAAATGTAAAAATATCTTAATGGAACATGATCTATACATAATATCTAATTTTGAATTTTGACAAAAGAAAAATCTATCATTTTGACCCATGCAATGTATTGCTGGCTATTGCTGCACATATACCTGTGCTACTTATGACTGGTTTTGTGCTCCAGGGTCTCATTTAGATAAATGAGCAAACTTAGACTAAACACATTCAACTAATGTTAAGAAAGTGTTTTACTGTAAAGTGTTACTCTATTTATATGTCAATATGAAAACAAATGACTACAAAGCAATGATGCTTTGATGATCAGTTACAGAAATAGGAAAGGTAAAGGACAGGCAATTTTCCTGAAATGCACTCCTAATTTAAACCATAAGCAACCCATGAACCCCTCGTGCCAGCAGGCACAAACAGGGCTGACCATGTTGATAATGAAGCAGCTTGTGTTGTCCTGAACCATCTGGAGCACATGAGGCAAACTGTGGCGTTGCTGCCCAGCGCAATTAACTGCGCCTTCCTCTTGGACACTGTTTTCCTGCTATTGCTGCCATGGGAGACAGACTGCATCCTGGGTAAAGTCCATCCCATTGTCACGACTAAATTTTAATTTCTGCTCACAGACATAACGCCGCAGACAGCTGTCACATAACCACGGGCAGCGCGCTAGACTCAGGATCTTTCCTCACTGTAAGTGTGGCATTGGTAAATGGACATCTCGTCCCGAAAGCATACTTTACGATGACTCACTGCAAATTGTACGTTTTGAAGAAAAAAGATAACTCGACTTAACTAATTTTCCATTAACTTCAATCTGAAAAACTAGGCATGAAGATTTGAGGTATTCCAGTCATGCACCAAAGCGGGCTGAGAAATGATATATGACTGTGTCAATAAAACACATGACAACATTATTGAATTTAATGATGCATTAATATATGCAAATGATAATAGGCCATATTTCACGGTGTGAATGATTGGGTGCTCAAGACGTGTACTTAGTTTGTTGCCTGATCATTAACTCTGAGTAAGACACACATATCTCCATTCAAAGATCCACAAAAAGCTCCAGGCTTCTAATAAGCTCGTATCAGCCAGGAATTCAATCGATTTCTATTATATCTGATATATACAGCACGCATGCTAATAAGCCATCAAACATCATGTCTTCAATTATAACATCAAGGCAGCTCCTATCAAGTTAACTGAAGTAAATGGGATGTTTCTTGTGTGGTTTGACATCACACAGAATATGTCCATGGACCCTGTCAAATGTTTTAGATGATAAACATTATAATATTCAATCTATTTCCACTGAACAATAAATTCCACAAAGTTTTAGACATGAACTTTAAGACAATGTAACCTACTGAACAGACCATGTCAGTGTTATTTTAGTATTATTTATATACTAACAGGGTATATTTTAATATTTGTTTTAAATATTTTAATTTAAGTTTTATTTGTATATTTTAGGTTTTCTATTTACATTTTTTTATTTTTAATGTGCTTTTGTATTTTTTATTAGTTTTTTCTATATATACTTTAATTT
The DNA here is from genome assembly GCA_027422405.1 of Ptychobarbus kaznakovi. Lineage (NCBI taxonomy): Eukaryota > Metazoa > Chordata > Actinopteri > Cypriniformes > Cyprinidae > Ptychobarbus > Ptychobarbus kaznakovi. Next base: position 10,279,758 of record CM049814.1, on the reverse strand, counting down.
AGCTTTCAGTTATTTTTTTATATTTTAATAATGCAGTTACAACTTTTTTCATGTACTATTGTATAATTTATAATCTATTTATATAATTAGTAAAAAGTTTAACTATTATGGTTTAAAATTTGACAACATTTTACATATTTTGTTATACACACACAAATGATTTTAATATCAATAAAAGTTTTCATTTATTTATATTAAATATTAATTATTTTAATATCAATAAATATTTTTATTTAACCAAAACTTTGTGCTACAATTTGGTTACATTAGTTTTGGGTCTCAAATTCCTCCATCTTAACACTGAAGAGTCATTTTTGACACAGAAAGTGCCTTTGCCCCATCCCAGAGGATCCACCCCCTAATTAAACTTCCTCTACTGTCACCAGGTCCCATGTGGGACAAGGACACTTTAGAAATGCTAAATATATTTACATGGCACTGAAGCAAGGGCGCAGCACATAGCACACGTACTGTTGACTCGTCTCTAAATAGGATCGCTCCACGACAAAACAAACATTGCTCAGATCTAGTTAACATTTGCTAAAGGTTGCACAAGAACAATGCGATCTGGAGAGGAATATTTGAGTCTGTTTTGGGGAATGAAATCACGCTCTTTCGGTCACGGTAAATGCTAATATCAGATGCTAATATCAGATTATTGGTGTCATATGCAAATTAGGATTTACACAACTTCTGTTCTTCAGAATTGTAAGATGAAATCATGTGTGAAATAGTGATATTGGCCCACGTAAACAGTGACCCCAAAACATGTTTGGACACTTTAAACGTCTGAATGTCACTGCATTTGAAAACAAATAGTTTTTGGGACAGCTGTATATGACCTTTGTGCTTTCAGGCTGATAGTGAAAAATAAAATGATTCCATTGACACTTTAATGAACTATAAAGTACAAATCAAGTAATAAATACTACAAAATAACTTGTGTTATCTTGTGAGATTAACAAGTGAGTGCACTTAAATACAGTATTCTATTTGACATTCAATAACATAGCAAATTTTCAGCATTTCACCTCTCACTGTGAGTAAAACTATAATTACACCCATAAACGAAACATTACTGACCAACAGAAACATTTTGGACCACTGCGACACACTAGGATCATTTTCAGCTAAAGAGCTTCGCCTGTTTTCACACTGACAGAGCGCCTGCTTGCTTTGCATCTCATTATGCATTTGAGTCGTTTTTCTGCATATCTTTCTCAATATGAATAGTTTGGCGGTCAAAGGGCAAATGGTTGGGTTCATGTAGAGTAAACCAAATTACGTCAATTTCAGTTTAAGAGTGTCATGGCAATGAACCGTCTGAGCACCTCTAATAATTTCCAGAGCACAAAAGACAGTCTGCATTTTAATTTGGTTTTAAATTGTGTGGCATGGACATGCTCTAGTAACTCTACGTTTATGCAACATAATTTATCTTCATATCCACCATACAAAGATCAGGACGAACATAAAAACAACACTTTAAAGCTAAAGCTATTTCCTTAATAGACCAGCAAGCAAACCTTTAAGGTCAACACAGAAAGTAAATATGATGAATTAACTAATATCAGAAGGCATTTATTCTGATAGCAGCAACAAAGGCAATTATTATTAATGAATGGTGTAGTTCTGCTTTTAAAGTTCTTTGTAAACAATAATATAGTTTTGAGAGGCAGGACTAACACTTTTCTTAAAGGTTGTTAGAAGCATTTTGTAATTAGAAATTTCAAGCATGCACCACTGTCAGCACCAATAGGAAAAATCCATCATCATTTACTCATCCCACAAAAACCTTCAAATAAGATTAAAATAATAATAATCCATGTGACCTGTATAGTATGAGTCTTTTACTCAAGTACTGCCTTAACTAAATCACGGAATCAGTGAGCTGAATTTTTATTTGTGAACAAATCAGTCTAATTCATAAATTAATTATTCAGTTCCATTTGTGAACCAGATCAATGTTGAAAAAAATACATAAAAAACCTGACTGAATCATTTATCCATTCGCAGTGGCTCTTAAAGGGATAGTTCACCCAAAAATGATTTCTGTCATTAATTATTCACCCTCATGTCGTTTCAAACCTGTGAGACCTTTTTTGCATCTATAGAACACAAATTAAGATATTTTGATTAAATCCGAGAGCTTTCTGACTCTCCATAGACAGCAACGCAACTGACACGTTCAAGGCCCAAAAAGGTAACAAGGACATTGTTAAAATAATCTGTGTGACATCAGTGGTTCAACCTTAATGTTATGAAGTTACAAGAAGACAAAAACAATGACTTTACTCCACCATTTCTTCTGTTCGCTAACACAGCTCACTATATGAATTCAGAACACATAATTCAGTGCACAAGTAAAATTAACTTTTTTTAGTCATTTAACAGATTATGAACTGTTGTTGTATGGAAAAGAGCAGCGTTTCTTAATTTTTGTTTTCTGCTTAAAATAACAGCAGCATACAGGCTTGGAACAACATGAGGGTGAGTAAATTCTAAACTATTCCTTAAATTGCTCTTTGCATAAAAAAGTTGGACATTTTGATACATTGACATAGTTTAGTTTTTTTCTTCCTAGACTCAGAAAACAGTTTGATTGAGCTGTAAATCTACATGACCGTGTTTGCTTGAACTGGAGAGGAAGAAAAAGCAAAACATACTTTACACTTGGGGTTTCTGGAAGATTTGTAGATGGGAAGATTGCAGGAGTGATTTGAATTTGAGAAAAGATAGAAAAAGAGAGCAGGACTCCTTAGGCAATAACACTAGTCAACCTATCTCTCTCTGCATGTCTCCCCCTCTGTTCCATAGAGTGTCTTGTTAATCATTCTCAGGGCTGCCCTTTGCGGTTTCCTACATTACATACTGCTATAAAATCTTTATGTCTCGTGAGGATCTACAACTCTCTTAGCGATAGGACCAGAATACAGAAAGAACATCACAGCAGAGAATCTATACAGTATTCAAGGGATGCACAGAGCAGTTATGTTCACCCATTTCTACTTGTGGTTTCATACTTTTGAACCCTGCTGTACTGTATATGTAGCTTATAAATCAAGCTAACATGGTAGTTAGGAGGTTAGATAGTTAAAAAATTTTTTTTTTAGCAATGAATAGCCAAATGCCAAAAGTGTCTATCAGAAGAAAATAATAAAAGTAATGTTCAGTTGTGTAAATCTAAAGTACTTTCAAATACAGAACATTCACACAATGTTTATTTCATTATTGTCACAGCACAGACACGGTGCTGAAAGTGAGATGTTTTCGGAAGACTAGGCTGAATAAATAATTCCTGTCTTTGAAGTTAAGCACTCAGCTCATGTCTTTCAGATTTGCTCGCTGATCAAGAATATGAACTCTTTTAATTGTGTGGACATCAGAGACACAAAGCATCCTGATGGTTCACGGCTCACTGTCTGCTCTTATTTATATGCTCTGCTCATACAATCAGCCACAGCCTCTAGCTGACAATATACTGTCAGTTTATCATGACTGGAAAAAAATTAGGAGGAGACAAAACAAAAACACTTTTCTCAATTCATCTTCGTCACATCCAATTTCCTTCGCGTGACAGCAGAGGCCTAATCACAGTGGATGGTGGTTAATTTAGCTGTGAGGAGAACAATTTAAATACAAATGGACCCTGGTCCCTCTATAGGGGATGAGGAATAAAGAAAACATCACTGTTGATTGTACCGTAATGGGAAGGGATGACATATGAACATGTACGGCAGACATCGTTCAACTTCATTCCCAATGTTAAGCTAATAGAGGTCAAGAGGCTGGAGGACGCTGGGGACGGCGCAGACAACGAGAGGATGGAATATAACAACCTGACGGCTCATCCATGAGTGGGTTGAAGGCATCAAGAAATTAGGACAATTGCAGTTTAACTTCCCAATTACCAAACGTAATGCACCCTGGATGCAATTCTGATTTAACGCTTCATTTGGTTGCAGAATGCCAGCCCTCCATAATTTGATGAAACCTGACAGTCAATTTAGAAAGCATATTTTGGAAAATAGTTTTCTCTTCCACTGTCTCTTCATATGCATCGGAGCACAAACTGTCTAAAGAGACAATTCCCAATCTCTGACAAGCAGGGTCAACATGCACCCATTGTTTTTATACAGGGCACAAATGGCAATCCTGGTTCATATCGTGCCTTAGGCAAAATATAACCAAAGAAAAAGAAACTCTTTATTGGACTGATGATTCATTTAAATGAGAATATCCATCACAAAATAAGAATGAAGATTATTTAATGCACTAATCAGAACAACAAAAGCACAAAAGCAGAGAAATGTCAATAGTTTAGTGGTAAAAAAGCTGTTCGAAAATAATTTTATCCTTGAAATCAGGATTAGGCAGGAAAAAGCTTCTTTAGAATCATTCAGAATTGAACAAGTAGTTCTAACTAGACTCAGAGAAAGAATTTATTAATATAACAATAATTATTATTTTAAATTCCATTCAAAATCTAAGATTGGCCATGGCGCTTCTGGTGACATGGACACTACACAACTCTGCACTAATGCTCATCAGCTGAAAATATGCTCTGTCAATATGCTGACAGGCTGACTGCTTTCTCTGCGATTACCAACACAGATCCCCCAAAATGTGATCTTGTCTGTCTATTATAAAATAAATAAAGTTATCTGGAAACAGATAAATCATGCAAAACTTGAAGGGGGCACACAAACACTCAGAGCGACACTGTCCATCCTACTCGTTTGACAACACGGTGCCCAGCTGTATACTACAGCACTGATTGTTCTTCAGTAAAGATGACTGAAGACCAGAGAGCAGAGCTGTGATGGACAAGCTAATAGTATAGCCATATCACCCTGCAGCCCAAGACTGGTTGCCCACTGAAGCTAAGCAGGGTTGAGTCTGGTCAGTACCTGGATGGGAGACCTCCGGTGAAAACTAGGTTGCTGCTGGAAGAGGTGTTAGTGAGACCAGCAAGGGGTGCTCACCCTGTGGTCTGTGTGGGTCCTAACGCCCCAGTATAATGACGGGGACACTATACTGTAAAAAAGCTCCGTCTTTCGGATGAGACGTTAAACCAAGGTCCTGACTCTCTGTGGTCATTAAAAATCCCATGGCACTTCTCGTAAAGAGTAGGGGTGTAACCCCGGTGTTCTGGCCAAATTCCCACCACTGGCTCTTATCAATCATGGCCTCCTAATAATCCCCATCCACTTGATTGGCTCAATGACTCTCTCTCCTCTCCACCGGTAGCTGGTGTGTGGTGAGCGCACTGGCGCCGTTGTACTGTGGCTGCCGTCGCATCATCCAAGTGGATGCTGCACACTGGTGGTGGTTGAGGAGAGAACCCCCCCCCCTTCATGATTGTAAAGCGCTTTGGGTGTACAGCAATACACAAAGCGCGATATAAATGCATCATTCATTCATTCAAATAGTTCACAGCAAATTGCCAGCTATCATTCATTACATAACATGGTGAAACAAACTACTCTGTAAATCTCATCATGTACTCTCTCATGCACTCCCACCTCACACACAATCTCACTAAATATATGTCATCATCAAGCAGAGCTATTTAGAAAAGAGATGTTTAGACCAACAAGACTCAGGTGTGCAGTCTTGTAATAAATCAGTGGGCAGAGGCAGATCCATATGCAACAAAGTTTATTTAACGGAAAAGTCAGGTAAAAGGTAACTCAGGATGATGATGATCGGTAGAGGCGTGCGTAGAATCAGGCAGGGGGTCGTGGGCTGGCAGCGAGCATTCAGTATCCAGGGACAGGCTTCGGTCGAGGCAGGTGGCAGAGAATCAGAATCCGGAACGGGCTGGAGGTCGTAGGGCAGGCTGCAGACAGATAGACAATGTAAGTTCAGCGTGGGTCAGTGATAACAGGTAGACTGAGTAGAAGGAGAAACGCTCGGACATGCACACGTAGAGAGGCAATACTTCGCAAAGCCTACATGGTGAATGGAGCAGATAAAGGCTTGGTAATGATCTCTGATATAGAACAGGTGAAAGGCAATCACTGCGCAAATGGAGCATACTAGAGGGAAGTATACACTGCGCTAGAACTCGGGAGAGGGCGCTCGTGATTGAGAGATGGAGGGATCCGGGAAACTGGAAGCCGTAACAGAGCCCCCCCCCTGCGAGCGACTCCCGGCGCGAGGATGCTGACGGCGCCGTGGTCTGCCCCGAGCACGGGGTGCAGGCTTCTCAGGGTGATTACAATGAAACTCTTGAGTGAGCATAGGATCTAGGATGTCCCTTGAATTGACCCAAGATCGTTCTTCTGGACTGCAACCCTCCCAATCAACCAGATATTGAAGGTGACCCCCTCGGCGTCTTGAATCCAGTAGTTGATGAACACGGTAAGCTTCCTCACCCTCTACAACAATGGCTTGAGAGGCCTGAACGGCATTAGATTGAGAGGACGGTCTAGAAGAATCTCCCCTCTCTTCCTCTGTGGGTGGCGTGGCGGGTTTGAGTAGTGAGACGTGGAACGTAGGAGAGATACGAAGATGCCTGGGTAGGGCCAGACGGAAGGACACAGGAGTTATCTGACGTAAGATCTTGTAAGGACCCACGAATCTCGGACTGAGTTTTTTGCAAGGGAGGTTGAGACGGAGGTTGCGAGTGGATAACCATACCCATTGACCTGGCAGATATTCTGGGTTGGAGCGGCGATGACGGTCAGCCTGCCTCTTACCACGATTGACAGCTCGTTGGAGGTGTGTGTGTGCTAGATTCCAGGTCTCCTCACTTCGATTGAGCCAGTCGTTCACGGCGGGGACGTTGGTGGGCTCACCGGACCAGGGAAACAGGGGTGGCTGAAAACCAAGGACACACTGGAAAGGAGTCAAGCCCGTGGATTGCTTCTGGATGGAATTTTGTGCGTATTCCGCCCACATAAGGTACCGGCTCCAGTCCTTCTGGTGGAGTTGACAATAGGACCGGAGGAAGCGGGAAACCTCTTGATTGAGACGTTCAACCTGTCCGTTAGCCTGAGGATGATAGCCGGAGGTAAGACTCACGTTGACTTGGAGCATTTGGAAGAAGGCAGACCAGACACGGGACGTGAACTGAGCCCCTCTGTCTGAAACGATGTCTTCGGGTAAACCATAAAACCGAAACACCAGATTACAAAGGTATTCAGCGGTCTGTAGGGCCGTGGGAAGTTTACTGAGGGGTATGAGACGGCAGGCCTTGGAGAAGCGGTCGATGACCGTGAGGATAGTAGTGTGTCCGTCTGATGGTGGCAAATCCGTAATAAAATCGATGGCGATATGTGACCAGGGTCGCTGTGGTAAGGGCAATGGTTGAAGCAAACCGGCGGGCAAGAGACGGGACGATTTCTGAATATTGCAGGTTTTGCACTGCTGAACAAATCGGCTGACATCCTGGGACAGGGTGGACCACCAGAAGCGATTCTGAAGAAGATGGATAGTAGCAGTAATACCTGGGTGCCCGGAGCTGGGAAGGGCGTGAACATGCTTCAGAACCTTTTCACGGAGGGTCTCAGGTACATAGAGTTTACCAGGGGGACATTCCGGATGGATTCCGGTGTGAGCGTTGGCCAGCTCGAGTTCGGTCTCGATATCCCACTGTATGGGCCCGATGACTAAATCTGGATTGAGGATGGTCTCAGGATTCTTGATGGAAGTTTCAGAATCAAACTGACGAGACAAGGAATCCGCCTTGGTATTCTTGGAGCCTGGGCGGAAGGTAATTGTGAACTGGAAGCGTGAGAAGAACAAGGACCATCTGGCCTGACGGGGATTCAGCCTCTTAGCCGTGCGAAGGTACTCCAAGTTCTTGTGATCAGTAAGGACGAGGAAAGGATGTGTGGAACCTTCCAGCCAATGCCTCCACTCCTCGAAAGCTGCCTTTATGGCCAGTAATTCGCGGTCACCCACATCATAATTCCTCTCTGCGGAACTGAGCTTCTTGGAATAATACGCACAAGGGTACAACTTGGGAGGTGATCCTTGACGTTGAGATAGTACTGCACCCAGGCCGGTACTAGAAGCGTCCACTTCAACAACAAAAGGTAACTCAGGATCTGGATGATGCAGGATGGGGGCTGAAGTGAAAGCCTGCTTGAGACGACTGAAGGCTTTAGTGGCCTCTTCATTCCAGGGAAGACACGACGTGCCTTTGCGAACCAGAGCCGTGAGGGGTTCTGCCACCATACTGAATCCTCTGATGAAGCGGCGGTAAAAGTTTGCGAACCCAAGGAAGCGCTGCAGCTCCTTCAGCGTAGTAGGTCTGGGCCATTCCACCACTGCCTTTACCTTGCCCTCCTCCATGGCCACGCCTCCTGGGCTAATGATGTAGCCCAAGAATGAGATAGAGGTCTGGTGAAAGTCGCACTTTTCGATCTTGGCAAAGAGCTGATACTGGATGAGCCTCTGAAGTACCGCACGGACGTGCTGGACGTGGTCCTCTAGGGTATCAGAATAAATCAGGATGTCGTCAATGTAGACGACGACTTGGCGATTGAGCATGTCACGGAAGACATCATTTATGAATGATTGGAACACTGCAGGACTGATGGAAAGCCCAAAAGGCATGACCAGATATTCATAGTGCCCAGTACACGTAGAAAAGGCCGTCTTCCACTCATCCCCCTCGCGGATACGAACCAGGTTGTAAGCACTACGCAGATCCAGCTTGGTGTAAAATCTTGCTTTGCGGAGTTGTTCCAGAGCAGCTGGTACCAGGGGTAGTGGATAGCGAAACTTGACGGTACACTCGTTGAGCGTTCTGTAGTCAATACATGGACGGAGTCCTCCATCCTTTTTCTGGACGAAAAAAACCCAGCAGATGCAGGAGACGTGGATGGACGGATGAAACCTTTGGAGAGCTCTTCCTCGATATATTTCTGCATAGCCTCGGTCTCGGGCTGGGACAGAGGAAAGACACGCCCCTTAGGTGGTGTAGCATTAGGTAGGAAGTCAATGGCGCAATCGTAAGAGCGATGAGGTGGTAATTTCGTGGCCTTTGATCTGCTGAATGCTTCTGCCAAGTCGTGGTACATGGAAGGCAAGCATTTCAAAACGGCATCATCAGGGTGTTCTCGAATACTTCGTAGAGTAAGCGGTTGGACAGTAGACAGGCAATCAGAAAAACAGTTCTCTCCCCAGCTGACGATCTGGCCGGAGGTCCATTGCAGAAGTGGATCATGCTTACGGAGCCATGGTAACCCCAGAATGACGGGAGTGTGAGGAGCTTGGAGAATGTAGAACTGAATTAATTCTCTGTGCAGCAAACCGTGCGCATGTGTAACTCCTGAGAGAGATGAGTGACGCGACCGGTGCCCAGCGGTCTACCATCAACAGCCTCAACAGAAAGGGGAGAAATGCATGGAATTAGAGGAATTTTGTGAAGTTCAGCAAATTCTAGCGACATAAAGTTCCCAGCAGCACCTGAATCCAACAGAGCAGATGTGGAAAAGGATTTGCCGTTGACAAAAAACTCAATGGGGACGGTTACACTTGATTTTGAGTTTAGACAATTAAGAGTTAGACTCACCGCAGCATTATCTCTGTTAATGGGTCGATGAGGACAGTTCTGACGAAAGTGACCAGCTTCTCCACAATATAAGCACAGCCTTTGAGACCTTCGTCGCTCCTTTTCCTCCTCAGTGAGCCGTGTAGCGTTAATTTGCATGGGTTCGCTGGAATCGGCAGTCATGTGACTGTAATACCGGGGCAAAGGAAGGTTGCGTGACGAGGTTGCTGAGCGACTGCCTGGGCGGCGCGAGCGCATCAGATTATCGATCTGGATGGCGAGATGGACGAACTGGTTGAAATCCTTTCCCTCGTCGCGGCAGGCCAGTTCCGTCTGTAAATCGTGACTGAGACCCCGCCGAAAAATCACCTTTAAAGAGTTATCAGTCCAGTTAGTCTGAGCAGCTAACGTACGGAATTCAAGTGCATACTCAGCGGCAGAAGTCCGTCCCTGTGCAAGCTCCAGCAGAAGATCCTCCGCCCCCTTTCCTCCCTTAGAGTGTTCGAAAACTGCTTGGAAATCCCGAAGAAACTCGTCGTATGAACGAAATGCTGAGCCATCCGTTCTCCACACAGCTGTGATCCAGTCCAGAAGCGCGGCCAGTCAGCAGCTGTTGATTCAGAAAACAGAGAGCATTGAAGAATGAAGCCCTTGCATTTACCTGGGTTCCCGTCAAACTTTTCAGGTAGCGCTAGACGAGGGCTCGCGGCGGTCTGCAGCACGGGTGCTGGTGCGAGAGACGGAGAGGCAGACGCTGACGAGGTATCCGCGGATGAGGTTTGGAGATTTTGCATAGCTGTTACCAGTTCCTCCGTTACTGAAGTTAGTCGCGTCAGCTGATGATGATGAGTGGCCAGTTGAGATGCTTGGGCGGTGAAAGCAGCGGATAAAGCAGACATAGTTGCTGGATCTTCGTTCGGCGAAGTATTCTGTAATAAATCAGTGGGCAGAGGCAGATCCATATGCAACAAAGTTTATTTAACGGAAAAGTCAGGTAAAAGGTAACTCAGGATGATGATGATCGGTAGAGGCGTGCGTAGAATCAGGCAGGGGGTCGTGGGCTGGCAGCGAGCATTCAGTATCCAGGGACAGGCTTCGGTCGAGGCAGGTGGCAGAGAATCAGAATCCGGAACGGGCTGGAGGTCGTAGGGCAGGCTGCAGACAGATAGACAATGTAAGTTCAGCGTGGGTCAGTGATAACAGGTAGACTGAGTAGAAGGAGAAACGCTCGGACATGCACACGTAGAGAGGCAATACTTCGCAAAGCCTACATGGTGAATGGAGCAGATAAAGGCTTGGTAATGATCTCTGATATAGAACAGGTGAAAGGCAATCACTGCGCAAATGGAGCATACTAGAGGGAAGTATACACTGCGCTAGAACTCGGGAGAGGGCGCTCGTGATTGAGAGATGGAGGGATCCGGGAAACTGGAAGCCGTAACAGCGGTCTTGTATATTGTCTCATTGTGCGATAGGTCAAACAAACATATGCTGTTTATAAGTGTACTTAAAACAGATGCTTTCACAGAAAACATATCTTTATAAATTATAATAATAACAACACCACAAATGTATAAAAGTATTTAATTCAATAAATATTAAATTATTATTATAAAATAAAAAAATGAAATGCTTTACACAAAGATATTATAAAACAATACTACTACAACTCCTACTAATAGTAACTGTGATTTAAAAATACTAATTGAACTTTAATGGAATGCTTTATACAAATATAATTAAATAATAATAATAAATCAAAATATTAAACTTATTACAAATTAAAATGAAATGCTTTATGCAAAAAATATCATAAAGCAAATAATAACCAATATGATGATGATAATAATAATATATAAAGGTTTTTAAAAAGTATTTAATTTACTACATATTAAATAATAATTATTAATGAATGTATTAAATGGTTTAATAAATAAAAAATTCAACTCTTTACACAAAACTATTATAAAACAATACTAATACAGCTCCTTGTAATAATTATTACAATTTAAAATGACTAAAGTAATTACATTTAAATTAAATAGTATACACAGAAAAATATCATTATAAAATAATAATTGTCACACTTCTCCAGGAACCAGGAACGAAGAGATACTCAAATATAACTTATTTTACTTTCGACAATCAAACAGAGGAACACATGGAGACATCGCACATGACGTTTAACAACCGACAGCAAACACGGGGCAGAACACACTATAATAGACAAACTAACTAGACACACCTGGAACATAATCAAGACACACGGCTGGGACTAACTGAACTAATAATGAACAGGAAACAGGAAGGACCATATATGGGCACAAGAGGAAGGGAGACACAAGACATGGGACACAGGTCTGACAATAATAATTATAAAAATAACAATGAATTTTAATTTCTAAAAGTTTTTTACAAAGTATTTAATTTACTAGATAAATTATTATTCAATATATACTAAATAGTTTAATAAGTTAAAATTAAATACTTTACACAAAATTATTATAAAACAAAATTACTACAATTCATATTAATAGTAATCACAATTTAAAATTATGCTTTACACAGAAAAATATAATTTTATTATAATAATAATAACAATATTTGTTGATTCTAGTGAACTACTTATAGTCTCTATACATCCGTTGAGGCTGAACATGCCTCCTCTGCCCTCACTTGCACTGATATGTACAGATAGAGTGGGCTGAGAGTGAGTTTCGGTTCATGCCTATTTTCACATAGATGCCATAGAGTCAGACATGTAGTGGGAGAGAAGCCCAGAAGGACGAGTCCACAATAAGAGCAGAGGCTTTATCCAAAGTCAGATTAGCAGTAAGAACATGCACGGCAGCCTTCACTGTGCTGCATACTCATTAATAGATTAGCATCAGCGCCCAGTGCCACAGCCACACTGCAAATTGTTATTGCTGACTGTAATCAGAAAATGGGTCACAGGAGTGCCAGGGAATAGTGGCAAAGACTGGCTTAGCATATAAGAGCAAATTAATGAAAGAGAAGGTGAATGATCGCGAGCTGCGGGGATGAAGACGAAGAGGCTTGAAGTGCTGTGTGAGAGAGAAAGAGTAGGAAAATCCTTCGGTCAGCATTATGACATTATATACAATACTGTTGGAACCTTTGAGGTCGGTAAGATTATTATAATGTTTTCTATATTTCTGGAAGTCTCTTATGCTTACCCAGGCTGCATTTATTTAATTACAAACAAGTTAACATTTTGAAAAATTATATATATTTTTTCAAATTGCTCATATATAATGATATATATTAAAGTGTAATTTATTCCTGTGATGAAAGAGCTGAGTTTTCAGCAGCCATTACTTAGTGTCACGTGATCCTTAAGAAATCATTCTAATATGCTGATTTGGCGTTTAAATGTCTTATTAACAATGTAAAAAATTGACATTAGTAGTAGTATATTTTTATTTAATGCCATGTCAGCATATTAGGCTATTTTCTAATGAAAAACCAATGAAAAAATACAAGTATAACAAATATATTGAAAACCAGCAAACAAAAAACACAAGTTATATTACACAATATTTCTTACATTAACATATGATACAAATTCAAAAACTTTTTCTGGCAAAATTATCTCTACTAAATAACTAAATATTATATTAAATAATTTAGTTATTACTAAATAATTCTTTAAATAATTTATACATTTCTTTACTGGCACTTTTGGTCGACTGAAAGTGTTGTTGCTGCAGAAAAGTATTGATTTAATAATTTAATCATAATATTAGTAATAATAATAATTGTATACTGACCTTAAACTTTTCAACAAGCGTCCATGTTTCCTATTATATACTCAATTACCATATGACAGAAACATTTGCTTAACATAAATTGAAAGCCCTGCTTTTTTCAGATACATAATTAACCAATTCAGAGATCTTTACTTGAGAACACATTTGAAAAACCCTTCTATTTCCATTACATTTACTTTACTTCCTAGATTTTAACCTTTAAACAAATCTACTGCAGACTCCATAAACAGCTTGTCAATTTAAATCTCTTAAACCGCTAATTGGAAGAGCGCACATGGAACTATTAGCGAGATTATCTCAACCCGCCCACACCGTTAACCAGGAAAATTGTGCATAAATGTGTTCATACTTAGTTAACTTGTTTTTCTAAGAACTCAGATTCAACTATTGCCTTTCTATAGAAACACTTCTGCTTTATGATTGTATTTAGCACTAATTAGTTAAGTCCAGCTGTTAGCCCACACATACACACAGAAAGTGAGCAAATGGAACACGAATTCTCCTGAAACCAAGCCATTACAACATAAACCATGTTCTGGGGTGGTATTGCAGCTGAGCAACTGGGCAAACCGCCAAAAATAAGCGGGTTCAAACCGAGAGCAGTGGAGAGTGGGAGCGCATCAGCCACGGAGGTCGCAATCCTATTCTACCTTCAGTTTACCTGGTTATCAAGACACTTGACCCTCATTTGTTCCGGTAAGAAGTATCAGTACAGTTGGATAAAATAAAATAAAATTATTCAAGGTTTTAGATAACCTTCTATCACCCCACAAGTCCTTATAAGCATCTATAGTTTGCAACGCAAGCCCAGAAACACACACACACACAAGCCCAGAAACACACACACATGCACACACGCACACACGCACACACACACGCACACACACTCAGACGATCTCTCTGTACCTGGTGTGTTGAGTAGGCGTGACATTCGGCAGGCGTAGGCTACGTGCTGCTCGCAGTGTTCAGCACTGTTGGTTATAGCTGTGACCTGCTCCATAGAGGCACTGTAGTTCAGCTGGAGTACTGTCCGTCTCTCCCGGCTGGAGCCAGTCACTGCTGTCTGTGCCGGCAGGTTATTCACCACAGTCGTCCAAACCTTGTCCTCTGAAATAACGGATACAATAATGGTCATAAAAAGGTAAACTGACTGGCATTGCAAGAAAAGTTTACAGATTCATTCAAATATACGTTAATACTGTAAGAAGCATATGTAAAGCTGAATTTTCAGCATCATTACTGCAGTCTTCAGTGTCACATGATCCTTCAGAAATTATTCTAATATGCTGATTTGGTGCTTAAGAAGCCATATCACCCTGCAGCCCAAGACTGGTGGCCCACTGAAGCTAAGCAGGGCTAAGCCTGGTCAGTACCTGGATGGAAGACCTCCTGGGAAAACTAGGTTGCTGTTGGAAGAGATGTTAGTGAGACCAGCAGGGCTCACCCTGTGGTCTGTGTGGGTCCTAACACCCCAGTATAATGACGGGGACACTATACTGTGAAAAAGCTCTGTCTTTCGGATGAGACGTTAAACCGAGGTCCTGACTCTCTGTGGTCATTAAAATAGGTAGGGGTGTAACCCCGGTGTCCTGGCCAAATTCCCACCACTGGCCCTTGTCAATCATGGCCTCCTAATAATCCCCATCCACTTGATTGGCTCTATGACTCTCTCTCCTCTCCACCTGTAGCTGGTTTGTGGTGAGCGCACTGGCGCGTTGTCCTGTGGCAGCCGTTGCATCATCCAAGTGGATGCTGCACACTGGTGGTGGTTGAGGAGAGACCCCCCCCCCACATGATTGTAAAGTTATTTGGGTGTACAGCAATACACAATAAAGCGCTATATAAATGCATCATTCATTCATTCAAGAAACATTTCTTATTATTATCCATGTTAAAAATAAACACTTTTTTCTCAGGATTTTTACTTTTTTGATCAATTTTATTGCATCCTTGCTGAATACAAGTATTAATTTCTTTAAAAAAATATTGATGTCTAACATTTTAACAGTAGTGTATACCTAATATTTAATTATTACATAATCTATTATATAATATTATTCATAATGAATAATCACCACAGAATTTTACCCAACTAAAAAGACAAAATACATACTACATTAAAGTAGTTTTTTAAAGAAAAGTTTGAAAAAGTTGATTGACAAATGAAATCAAGAAGACATTTTCTCATTAAAGTAATAAGTAAATAAGTAATTACAAACTGATTTAACACATTCTGGATCCATTTGTGCAAGTGTAGAAACATTTTTGTTTATGGCAATATTTCCTTCCACTTACTCAAGTTTTATTTAATGGGATCTAATAAATACTGACATTCTAAAAAACATTTTTGTCTTTAGTTTTTATTATTCAAATCCGCCTGATCCTGTAGCCATAATCTTTCCTTCCCACCCCAAAGAATCACAAGATTTACCATTAAAAAAATTTAAATGTTAAATGAACATTACATATTTCTGAAATTGACAGACACTTTCTTTTCAGAATGATTTTTGCTCTCTACCGTGTCCTCTCAGGGATTTCCTCTGCTCTAAGACGCCTACAGTTCCTGCCCTGAAATGATAACATTTTATGTCCTGATGTTCCTACAAACTTGAATGTCCCTACATTTAAGACTTCCATTTAATTTATTTATTTATTTTCAGATCAGTGGGATGACGTGGACCTAGACTGATGAAAGAATGCTCATGAGGCTTGAAAACAAATTGGTTGATATGCTGAAATGAAAGATTGTCTCGGGAGGCGATAGCAGGGATTTTAAAAACCCTGATATACAGGGGTCCTGAAAGCATGTAATACTCAGTAAAAGGCTTGATTTATTAATCAGGGGCAATTGGTGGGCTTTTTGGATTCAGTGCTATGATACGCCACAGATAAAAAAAAAAAAATCACATTTTACCTGTCATGTTGCAGATGATTTTAAAAGGACCTAACGGGCCGCTTCCATCTGGGTCAATCCAGTAGGAATCAGATGATCTTCCCAAATGCTTGTAGGCCTCACAGGACTGCTCATAGACAGCTGCAGGTAAGAAATAAAAGATGTTGAGTTAAATAGGAGGTATTTAGTTAATACATGTTGAATAACAGAATCAGCATCTTTGCTAGTGCAATATATAGTGTGCAGTATATATATATATATATATATATATATTATATATTATATATATTTATAATATTATATATATACACTATACATAATATATACATATATATACACTAACATACACACATATATATATATTATATATATTGTGCCTGTCCAAATATGAAAACAAGTTCGACTGGTCAATAGCATATGCACACTATTTTTCTAGCTTGACTATTGACCAGTACATCTTTTCTATTGACTTATGTGTAACTGGTGCCGCTGAGTAACTTCCAGTCTCTTCTCCTCTCCATCTAACCCCTGGGGTCTTAAAAAGTTTCACTCAGTAGTGATTCTGAACTATTTCTCTGAGAACAGACTTCATAGAGAATACAACAGGCGATTTCATTTCAATCAATAGCTCTGTTTCAAAACCCAGCGAGTGTCTGAAGGAGTCGTAGGTGCCACTCCAGATGTGAAGGTCATTTTGAAAGGTAGTAAACTTTTCTGTTTTGGACTATCTTGTTTTGGCCAGATTTAAGATTAGTATTGCATCATTCAGAGAAGGAAATTCCAGAATGCATTGTAATGAACTGATGCAATGAAAATGTAAACAAATATGATGGATGTCGGGAGAGAATTGCAGATCCATTCAAAATAGAAAAGTATCAATAAAAAACATGATTAAATGATAATGATAATGACAATCAAATGCATCAAACTACTGAAATCAATGCTGATTCAAGTTTCCCACGCTTTTATTTCAGTTGTTTTATCAAACTATCATTTAAACCTGGTAACAAATAGAACAATTTAGAATTTCGTGTTTAAGCTGCTCCGAAAACAGTTAAAACAAGAAACCTTCTACGTTGTTAACACCTTATTCATGGATAAAAGCAAATACGGGGAAGGCAAATACTGTTACGCAGAACCCTGACATTTCTCAGAAGGGTCTTCTACATATTAGTTAAACAGAATTGCGTTTCTCTTCCCTTTTTCCACATTTCCCCTCATTACACATAAAACAAAGCTTTTTTTGTTCTCTTGTTTCTGTGGCAATGCATTTATGTCACAAGCTGATGTTGACCGGGAAAAAAAATCCTTCATTTCTAGGAAAACATGACATTAAATCAGAATAAATAACCAGCAATAAGCCACATGCATAAATGCACACACAACAATCAATAATAATACAAATAAATACACCCAAACACGTTCTTACATGTGTGACAGGTGGCTCCGGTGTATCCCGTCCCATCACAGGAGCACGTGAAACCATCCCAGGTCTGGCTGCATCGGCCTCCATGCTCACAGTGGTTTGGCATACATCTGAAGAAAAAAAAGCAGAATTACACATTTAAATACATGTGTGGTAAACAAAAAATGTGCAATAAAAAAGTGCCTAACGCCATTTTTGCTCATATTTTAAGTTCATTAGTTTAAAACATGTCTCAAGACCGCTATGTTCCCATGCGCTGTGTTGTTTTAAATAGAAGAACAATTTGACCAATTTTCTGACCTTTTTTTCCCTTAGAGGCAACAGCTTTTATAACACGGTTTATACAGCCACTTAATGAAACACATGACTGAGTGTCAGCTCAATTAAAACACTGAGAATGTGTTGAAGAAGATGACAACGAGGCATTTACTTTATCAAGGTCTTACTGTCACAATCATAAAAAAAGCTTCAAACTGAAAAATGCACACTAATTAACTTTTAACAGTTGAAACACTTTCCCTTTTATGTAAAACTTATGTTTATCTTCATTTTCAATACACATATGAATTAAAAAAGGACAAATGGGAAAAAGAAAAACAATGAAATGAACACTCCAGAGGTAAAACAGTTACCATTCACAGTTAAGCAGTGTTATTTTAGTAATATTATATTAGTATTATAGCATTTATTTATATTTTGAATTAGATTATATTCTTAGATTTTTATAATTTTATTTTGTTTTGTGCTTATTTATTTTATTTAGCTTTAATTTATATATTTTTTTCAGCTTTATTTCATTAACACCTATCAACAGATAGAGATCAATTTGAGTGCAATTTGAATATGAAAGTCAAAATAAACAAATACATAAAAACATACAAATATCATACACAGCTATACAGTAATTAAACTACTGTACATTGCGAGTGCATTAATCATAATATATCAATTCTGCATTTTTAGGAAAAGTACTGAATTTGAAATAACTTCAAATTTCACCAAAACTATTGTTCTGTACTCTGAGATGATGTTGACAACATTTCCCCCTTGAGCCTACCTCTTAGCATCTCATTAGTAACACAATTATGTAATTTCCACAAGGCAATCGCACAAACACAAAGATGTGTTTTCAAGCCGTGCAGATTTTCCACCAGCTTTTATCTGAAGTCTCAACTGAAATCCGAATTAAACCTAAAATTAAAACAATTAACGGCTTCACTGATTTCCTCCTGAACTTAATTAAGAAACAGTCATCTTCAAAGGTGCTTTCAATTGGCCAAGTATCAAAACTGAAATCTGGTGATGTGGCACTTTCTGTGCAAAACTGTGCTAAACGTGAGCCGACCACAGCTCCTCATACAGTCCTTCCAACTGCATGTCAAATCCATTAACACGGCAAAATGCAGTATGAAATAAAATTAGGGAACAATCCCCTTGGAGCTAATACTCATTAGGGCGATGTCTCATAGGAGGAGCTGTGACAATGTCATTGACAAAGAACCTTAAGTCTGACAAGTTCTTCGTTACTGCTATTGTCGTACTTTTTCAGAACTTCGGTGCTGTCAAACTGTAGTTATTGTATAGGATGGCATGTCTCGATTAATTGGGTTATCTCAATGGCCATCTGTGCCTGGAGGAGAAACGTACAGATAGAGTTTACACTGTTCATTAATCAAACTCCAGCAACAGAGCCGTCCCTGGAAATTTGAGGCCACTGATGACTCAGTCCAATAATAAAATTAAGTTAAAGTCAACAGCAACATGTCACTGGGAGATAAGACCTTGGTAATAGCTTCTCGGTAATAGATTCGAAAAGAACCTAGGTAATAGTTGAGCTCTCGCGAGCCAGAGAGTTACAAATATTTCACTATTGTCCCTGGCCAAGCAGAGAGCCGGAGATTGCAGAGCAGTGAGCCTGAACAAGCATTTCCTGTTGCATGGTCACTTAGCTTCCAAGAGATTTCCATCACAATTTTCCAAGAAAAGATAAAGAGCACTAAAGAAAATGTGCGGATATTTGGGTCTAGGAAATGTCTTATTGACGGTATGAAAACTATTCTACTGAAACAGTTTACCAAAAACATTTATCTTATATGTTATGTTCGAAAGTCTAATTTATTCTAGCAAACTGATTAATCTCAAATATTCCTCTCTCACATGTAGCATTGGAAAATTTGATTCATTTGAGTGAATCGATTTCATAAATGTTCTCTCATACCAACAGTGGAATTCAGTCTGATTCATTCTAATAAAGTAATTCTTACCAAACATTTCTCTCTTTGATGTAAAAACTGAGAATTTGATTCGTTTGAGTGAAATGCTTTCATAAACATATTCTCTCACCTACAAAAGTGAAAAGTCTGATTCATTCTATTAAATTGACACATCTCAAACATTTCTCTTTCAAATGCACCGTAGCACTGGAAAATGTGATTCATTTGAGCAAAGCGCTTCATAAACATTGTCTCAAATATGCAAGAGTGTAAAGTCTGATTTACTCTAGTAAAGTGATTCATCAAACATTCCGCTCTCCTAAGTAGTAATGGAACATTTGATTTATTTCAGTGAATTATTTTATAATAATGATCTCTAATACACAAGTGGCAAGTCTGATTCATTCTAATAAAGGGATTCTTCCCAAACATTCTTCTCTTATATGTAAAAAATGAGACTGATTTATTTGAGATAATTGCTTTTAAAAACATTCGCTCTCAAATGCAAAAGTAAAAAGTCTGATTCATTCGATTAAAATGACACATCTCAAACAATTCTCTCTCACATGTTGAACTGGAAAATTTGATATATTTGAGCAAAGCGCTTCATAAACATTCTCTCAAATACGCAAGAGTTTAAAGTCTGATTCATTCTAGTAAAGTGATTCATCAAACATACTGCTCTCACATGGAATATTTGAAAATATGATTAATTTGGGTGAATCATTTCATAAATATTATCTCTGATTCATTCTACTAAACTGATTCACTGAAAAATTGGATTCTTTTGAATTTTCTCTAATATGCTAGTGTGGAAAGTTTGATCCATTCTAGTGAATTAGTTCATTTGTAAAGTTCATATAAACACTATTTATAATACACACATACGTTTCGTTGAATTTAGTGTAAATTTACTTGCTCACGTTGAATGCAGTCACCCTACTTTAGATTCTTTCAAAAATTATCTTTGAAAAACCCAGAAGAAAACAGCTCTGATTAAATAAAAAATACATTACGAGATACTTACTTATTTTAAAATAGTGCCCTCTCAAGTAGCTTAATTTCAGCTACTTTTTCAAAAGAGTTTCTTGTCTTTTGCAAAAGATTATCTTGACTACTGTTCAACTACCTTAACAAATTACAGTTTCAAAGCAGCTTCCCCAACCCTGGAGACCGGAGCATCGTTTTTCCATTCTCTGGCTGTTTACATCCCTATCTGTGCTTTTGTAATGGAAAGTGACAGTTTTCTAATGCAACCATTATGAACAGAGAAAGCACGTGGCTTTAAATGCCTCTGTCAGATTAGACTTGTTGGGGTGAGACACCAATCTGCATCTCCTCAGAGATGGGCGCAGATTAGCCGGTAGCCCCTCTCGTCCCATCCCCCCCCCACTCGACACGCCATTACGTCAAACGTTTTGCACTGCTATTTAGGATGAGTCACATACTAAGAAGGCCTCCAGAAGTTCGACAGAACAGCTTATGCGTGAAATAGCTTGATGTGAGGGAAATTGATGTGTGTGAAATAATGTAGGGGTGAGAAAAAGAGAGAAAAAAAGATCTCCCGTAGAAGCAGAGGATGTGATTTAAGCTGTATCTAACTGCAAGGTCATGTGTTTTAGTGTCTTCCTGGTGGGAGGAAGTGGAATATTCTTTTACATGTCAAACACAGGCACACGTTTGGTGAAGGAGATTGATAGTGCATCACCTGGCCTGATGACAGCGAACATAAAATCAATGGCGTGGCGAGCGATAGCCCCCCTTCCGATCCCACATAATGAGTTTGCTCCTCACTGCGCTGGCACTATGGAGCTTTGCCAGAGAAGCATCATTACGCTGACGGAAAGACACACAGGGAGAGCGTTCAACAATCTCTTCCCTCCTCTATTATTACAGTTATAGAGGGAGGGAGAGAGAGCGAGTCGTATCTAGCCTGATCTAATAAAGGAATTTTTTTTCCTCTGGGGACATACAACTAACTGTATTGCAGTATAAACCGTAATCTCAAAAACATAAACAGCAAGTTCATCTGAAACATCATCGAAATATTGTCAGTGAAAAGGATATGAATTTAAAATGGCAGAAAGACATGCAGAATGAACTGAGCTTGTCTTTAAATCATGTTGAGAATGCATTCAGCCCTGAGGTATAAGGCTAATGAGACGCATTAAAGAACAATGCATCTTTACACACGATTAAAGTGGAGCTTAAGCTTCAAACTGAGCTGTAAGAAATCAAATGGAATATAAACAATGCCTCCATATGTGGATCTTAATTAGTGAGGAGCGACGTAAATGAGCTGCAAACATAAATGAATAAATGAGCAAAATAACACAAAGAAAGCAAATAGTTATTTATTAATTAGCTATTTATTGCACTTAACGTAGGAGGCCGTTAATGTCAAGTCAAGTGCTGTTTAACCTGAGATTTTCTAAGCACAATAGGCAATTTCAAACTCATGAGAAAACGCTGATACTTTGAAGTAGCAATTTTGTGGGAACTAGATTTATACAGAATCATATTTGAATAATGTGATCCATACAGAATGTATGCGCATATACATACATATACACACAACAAAATACTGAAATGGACATGCTTATCAATGTCTACTCTGAAAGGTGAGATTTTTGCTTATTTAATAACCTGATCATATGTCTCCTTAGCTTTTTTTTTATAATTACTAGCCCAAATAAGCTGACGAAATACACAATTACTGTAACTGTGAAACGTTATGTTAGCTGGCTTAACACAAATTAACCATGGTTTTTCTTCACTTACCATAGTTTAACCATGATATTTGTAGTAAAACTGTGGTTATACAATTGGTAGTAAAACAATAGTGTTTTTTTCTTAATTTATTTTATATGGAGTAAAATCTTGGTTCATTTTCGTAATTGTTCTCTGTATTTGGTTGTGAGTATTTGCAATGCTTTTCTGTTTCTGCAGCGTGAGCTTCTGTTTTTGCAGCACATTTTTGTATTTGGTTGTGTTGTGAGTATTTTTCAAGTGAAGTGACGTGTGGCCAAGTATGGTGATGGTAATTTGCTGGTGATTTTTCTATTTGCATGTGTTTTTTTAAGTTGCAGCGCATTGAGCTCTCTCGGCCACAGTAAATATGATTCTAGATGTTGTGTTTTTTTATTCCATTTACTGCCTGCTTTTCGCAGTTTGACACGTTAATTGTGGCAAAAGGCATAACCTATTGTATAGACCCTTTTTCTGTTAGTAAACATGGTGACGTTTTTCTGTGGGCGGAGCTTAGCTGGAGGCAGAAAGAGTCCCCTGACCGATTCACTAACGCTGGCTGTGAAGTTTGTTAGCTTGTTTTTTTTAACAATAACTGGAGAAATTCTGATTTTACCTGCATATGTAAGGTCGCTCACTGTCTGGGACCTCGACTTTTATTTGAAAAGGTTAACTTTAACGGACGAAACCAGATTGGCCGACCCGCACTTTTTCTCAAAGAATAGACGATCTGAAAGGATTCCCTCCGGTTGAGTGACTCACATCTAACGTCTATAGTAGAGACAAATTCACTGTGTCTATGAAAATGTGTATATATTTCAATGTCAGTAGCAACTATTTTTTTACAGCTACTTATTGTGGCAGGGGGGCGTGGTTCAGCGAAGTCTGCAGCGGGAGAAAGACTCAGGAGACAGCGGTAAGTAAGTGGGTCAAGTGCAAAATGAGGATCACCTGTGTCTGATTGCAGTAATTGGCGTGGAGACCGGATAAAAGCCGCCGTGGAACGGCAGTTCAGAGAGAGAGACGGAGTGAAGACTCGGGCGCACGAGCTGTCAGAGAGAAACAGTCGGAACGAATACAGAGAGTGATCGCGGAGACGAACGAGAGAGTTGATGTTTCCGGGTGACGCAGAGTGCGCACCTGTGTGAGTTTATCTGTTTTAAATAAACATACCTGAGTCTTCACGAGCCAACCCTGTCCGCTTCCTTCCTACGAACTTTGTTACACTGGTTGCCGAAACCCGGGGAAGGAAGCCGGAACGCCGCTGCCATCATGTCCTCACCATCGGGATCGCCATTTGCGGATGTCATCCAGTCGCTCGCGGGACTCCACCAAGAACATCACAAAGCGCTGATGGACATGAGGGCAGACCAGGAGAGGAGATTCTGTGCCCTCGTCCAGAACCAGCGGGAGGACCGCGAGCTGTTCCGGAGCTGGATGGACCGGGAGGTTCGGGCCGGTGAGAATCCAACAGTCCCGGCCCCGCCCACCCACATGCCGGTACAGAAGATGGGGCCGCAGGATGACCCGGAGGCGTTCCTCGACCTCTTCGAAAAGACCGCGGCGGCATGTGGGTGGCCACAAACGGACTGGCCAGTGCGCCTCATCCCCCTGCTAACCGGGGAGGCGCAGTTGGCGGCGCAGCAGCTGCCAGTCCAGAACCTCCTGGTCTACGACGACCTAAAACGAGCCATCCTCCAGCGGGTCGGCCGGAGCCCCGAGCAGCACTGCCAGCGCTTCCGTTCACTGGAGAGAACGGCCGGCCCTTCGTGATGGCTCACCAGCTCCGGGACGCCTGCCGCAGATGGCTGTTGGCCGGGGAAGGCGGCGTCGACCATGTCATCGACCAGGTGGTGCTGGAGCAGTTTATTGCGCGGCTCCCTAAGGCGACCGCGCAGTGGGTCCAGTGCCACCGCCCGGCGTCGCTGGATCTGGCCATCCAACTCGCCGAGGACCAGATGGTGGCGTGCCATGGGGTTGGCGAAACCCTACCATCCGTCTCTCTCTCTCTCTCCTCCCCTTCTGTGTCTCCCCCTATCTTCCTTCCCAGGTCCCGTGCCGGCGTGGTTCCTCGAGCCCAGCCTCGATGGAGAGGAGGACCGGCACCGGAGTCGGCGGCCGGGAGAGCCCACGCCAGGGAGGCGGGGTCAGCCAGCCCGAGCTCCGCGCTCATTCCCGTTCCTCCGGGGTCTCCACGCCAATTCCTTGTCCCACTTCCCGCCACTAGGGTGGCGGGGAAGCCTGGGCCGGCCTGTTGGCGTTGCGGGGACCCGGGCCACTTCATCGATCGGTGTCCAGTGATGGAGGTGGGGACACTGGTCCGGGTTCCGGACGCCCCACAGGCTGCCCCCGATCAAGCTGGCGGGTACCAAATACCTGTGAGTATTAGGGGGGGTACTTATTGGGCTTTGGTGGATTCAGGATGTAACCAGACCTCGATCCATCAAAGCCTAATTCAGCCCGAGGCATTGGATAAGAGCTGCATGGTTCGGGTGAGGTGTGTACATGGGGATGTGGTGACATACCCAGTAGTGCTGTTAACCATCCAATTTCGGGGGCAAAAGCATAAGGTGGAGGTGGCAGTTAACCCCCGCCTCCGGCATCCGCTGATTTTGGGAACCAATTGGCCAGCGTTTAAAATTTTATTGGGAGTTTTGTGTGTGGATGCCTCCTGCGGAAAAGAGAAGCCGGAGGGGGAGGCGGCCGTGCGAACGGGAGAGGCTGAGCCAGGACCCGCTGAGGCGGCACCAGGGGAACGGAGCGCGGTCGAGAGGCTAATCCTCACGGAGCGTGATGATTTTCCCCTGGAGCAGTCCCAGGACGAGTCGCTGAAAAACGCGTTCGACCAGGTCCGTTCCATTGACGGCCGGCCTCTCCAGTCCGCACGGCCCCCTTCCTATCCCTATTTTGCTATATTAAAAGATAGGTTGTATCGAGTGACGCAGGACGCTCAGTCAAAACAAGATACAACCCAGTTGTTGGTACCAAAAAGCCGTCGGGAAATGCTTTTCCAGGCGGCTCACTGTAATCCTATGGCAGGGCATCTGGGTCAAGCAGCAACACTGAACCGTTTAATGGCCCGGTTTTTTTGGCCGGGCATTCACGAGAATGTACGCCGGTGGTGTGCGGCTTGTCGTGAATGTCAGTTAGTGAATCCCCCGGCCTCCCCAAAAGCGCCTTTGCGCCCCCTTCCGCTAATGCAGGTCCCCTTCGAAAGAATTGGTATGGACCTCATCGGGCCATTGGAACGGTCAGCACGAGGGCATCGGTTTGCATTGGTTCTAGTGGATTATGCAACCCGATACCCGGAGGCAGTGGCGCTCCGCAACATTTCCGCAAAGAGTGTAGCGGAGGCTCTGTTTAGTATGATCTCCCGGGTGGGAATCCCGAAAGAGATTCTCACCGATCAGGGCACGGCGTTTATGTCACGAACCATTCGCGAACTTTATGAGTTGTTGGGAATTAAATCGATTCGCACCAGCGTCTATCACCCACAAACGGACGGCCTGGTGGAACGATTTAATCGTACGTTGAAAACAATGATTCGAAAGTTCGTTCACGAAGACGCCAAAAATTGGGACAAATGGCTGGAACCCCTTTTGTTCGCTGTGCGCGAGGTCCCGCAAGCCTCCACGGGGTTTTCCCCCTTCGAGCTCCTGTACGGCCGCCAGCCCCGCGGGGTTTTGGACGTCCTGAGGGAGACTTGGGAGGAGGGACCTTCGGAGAGTAAAAATGAAATTCAGCATGTGCTGGACCTGAGAACAAAACTCCACACGTTGGGGCAGCTCTCCATGGAGAATTTGTTACAGGCCCAGGACAAGCAAAGCCGGCTATACAATCGGGGGGCCAGATTACGCAATTTCACGCCGGGAGATAAAGTACTTGTGTTACTCCCTACCTCTAGCTCCAAATTACTCGCCAAGTGGCAAGGACCGTTTGAGGTCACACGGCAGGTAGGGGATCTCAATTATGAGGTGGTTCGAACGGATCGGAGCGGGGCACGTCAGATTTATCACCTCAACCTCCTTAAAAAATGGAACGAGGTCGAGCCGGTGATGCTGGCGACGGTAGTAGGTAACGAGGAAGATCTCGGGCCAGAGGCGAGCCTCAAAGTTCCATCACTCACTCTGGCCCCGGGGGGGGATCACCTCTCACCCTCCCAGCTCACCGATGTAGCCCGGTTGCAGAGAGAATTTGCGGACGTGTTCTCGCCCCGGCCCGGTCGAACCAACCTTATTCAACACCATATTGAGACCGAGCCGGGCGTGGTAGTGCGCAGCCGGCCGTATCGTTTACCGGAGCACAAGAAAAAGGTGGTCCAGTCAGAATTAGAGGCGATGCTAGAGATGGGAGTAATAGAAGAGTCCCGCAGTGACTGGGCGAGCCCGATCGTTTTGGTACCGAAAACAGACGGCTCGGTCCGATTCTGCGTGGATTATCGCAAGGTGAATGCGGTGTCGAAATTCGACGCCTATCCAATGCCGCGGGTTGACGAGTTGCTTGATCGGCTGGGTACCGCTCGTTTTTATTCGACGCTGGACTTAACTAAAGGATATTGGCAGATCCCCTTATCACCGTTATCCAAAGAAAAGTCAGCCTTCACAACGCCGTTTGGATTGCACCAATTTGTCACGCTTCCGTTTGGGTTGTTCGGGGCGCCCGCTACCTTTCAGCGCCTCATGGACAAAATCCTCCGACCGCACACCGCATACGCCGCTGCCTACCTGGATGACATCATCATCTACAGTCAGGACTGGCAGCGGCACATGGTGCACCTGCGGGAGGTGCTGAGAGCGCTGAGGGGAGCGGGACTAACGGCCAACCAAAGAAGTGTGCGATTGGGCGGGTGGAGGTGCGTTATCTGGGTTTCCACTTGGGTCACGGACAGGTGCGTCCCCAAATTGATAAGACGGCAGCTATTGCGGCCTGCCCGAGACCCAAGACCAAAAAGGAGGTGAGGCAGTTCCTGGGGCTGGCGGGGTATTACAGGAGGTTTGTTCCTGACTATTCGGAGCTCACCAGCCCGCTGACTGACCTCACTAAAAAGGAGGTCCCAGATACGGTCCCGTGGACGGAGCGGTGCCAGCAGGTTTTCACCCAGGTAAAGGCTGCTCTGTGTGGCGGGCCGCTATTACACTCTCCTGACTTTTCTCTCCCCTTCTTGCTGCAGACGGACGCGTCGGACCGGGGGCTGGGAGCTGTCCTGACCCAGGAGATAGGGGGTGAGGAGCGCCCGGTGCTGTACATCAGTCGGAAGCTCTCTAAGAGAGAGACGATGTACAGCACCATTGAGAAGGAGTGTTTGGCGATCCGGTGGGCGGTCCCACCCTCCGCTATTATCTCCTGGGACGGGAATTCACCCTCTGTTCGGACCACGCCCCCTTGCAGTGGCTCCACCGCATGAAGGATACCAACGCGCGGATCACCCGTTGGTATCTGGCATTACAGCCCTTCAAATTCAAGGTGATCCACAGGCCGGGGACGCAGATGACTGTAGCCGACTTCCTCTCCAGGAATGGGGGGGGGGGGGGCTGCAGGCCGGAGGGCTTCCCGGCTGAGTCGGGCGGTGGGGGTATGTGGCGAGGGGGGCGTGGTTCAGCGAAGTCTGCAGCGGGAGAAAGACTCAGGAGACAGCGGTAAGTAAGTGGGTCAAGTGCAAAATGAGGATCACCTGTGTCTGATTGCAGTAATTGGCGTGGAGACCGGATAAAAGCCGCCGTGGAACGGCAGTTCAGAGAGAGAGACGGAGTGAAGACTCGGGCGCACGAGCTGTCAGAGAGAAACAGTCGGAACGAATGCAGAGAGTGATCGCGGAGACGAACGAGAGAGTTGATGTTTCCGGGTGACGCAGAGTGCGCACCTGTGTGAGTTTATCTGTTTAAAAAACATACCTGAGTCTTCACGAGCCAACCCTGTCCGCTTCCTTCCTTCCTACGAACTTTGTTACAATTATTACTCAGCCACAATTAATTCACAACATGTATTATACATTATAGATGATTAAGCATATAAATCGTCAGTTTGGGTGTTTTACAAACATGCACGCAGACGTTATTTCATCCACAACAATATTTGTGAGATGAAATAAATTTCAGACGCACCGTAACAAAAGACAATAATTTATTTAACCTTCGCTGCCAAACGCGATCATGTTTGACGATAGTTTCTGTCCAGTCCGAATGTTTTATCTCGTTTAATTAACTACAGCTGTCGTTGTTTTTTGTCTGGCAGAGACAGCATGTATGCCTTAAATTTCAAATTTAACCCTCTACTACATCATTCTCTACTACATCAATTCTAGCACCATAAATCACAACAAGATGATGTTTTAAGCTCCTTGTGTAGCCAAATCTGCGCTGTTTTGAATTGGCCGCCTCCAGTTTTCGCTTTGTTTTGCCTCCAGCTAGCACTGTGACGTAATTGTGACGTCGGCCCTAAAAGGGTCTATAATGATACCAATTTACTGTACATGGAAAGGATGTGTGTTTATGCTAAAAAGAATGACATTTAATTTAAAAACAGTGCAGCCAACATCGAACCTGGTTAAATCAAGGCCGATTAGTTAATAAAAACAATTTTTAATTGCTTTAAAACTTACGCCTATAAAAGTTGCAAAACTGTGTAGTGAATACGTCCCACTATAATGTATTGCAGTAATGGATGTGTTTTTCTAGATAAGTCTCCAGATATGCTTCCTTCATCTCAATAGAAATGAATTACCATCAAACGAGATACATGAGAAATTACCACGCCAACATCAGATCTGCCCCCAGCTGAGTAGCCTAATGATGCTTATGAAAAAACAACAAAACAAAATTATATCATCAACGAACAGATGATTTAGTTTAACTATTTAAAGGGTCAAGTTGATTTTAAATACTATAAAGACAAATCTGATTAGTTTTGATTAAAAACAGACTGCTTGACCCTTAATTGTCTGTAATTTGAAGGCAAATTACTGTTTTCTTGCACAATGGATGAATACATTAGCCCTCACATCTGCTTGGGGAACGTCCTGCCTGGACGATGAGACATTATTTCATAAAAACATAAAAGATACAAATGTGGCAGGCAATATGTCTATCTTGAAATGCAGTGTTTTCAAAACTCATTTGGTTGTGTTGTGCACATCGTAATGGGATTTGGTTGGTTTTTATGTTCATATGTATTATATTTTGAAGTCTTTAGACAGATTTTGTTTTGAAGATCTGTTCAAGCTTTTTGTTATTAGCCCAGTATCCGAATATGCCTACTTCCCTATGTCAAAAGCAGTACAAATGAGACCCGGATGACCAGCTATGATGGTTTCTTGTTCCACATGTTTTGTTTCATATCATCAATAAATCTCCATTAATGGGATTTGCCTCTGTATCCACAACAATGTGGCAACAAACAAAAACGCTAAGCCTTGGAGAGTGAAAGTATGTAAAATCAATCTAAAGATAATAACTAAGAGTCGGTCTCCTGTTCTCGCAGAGCATCTGCTCTTTGATTAAACTCCTCATCTGCCATTGAAGTCGAGGAATGAAGAAGGTCAACTCCAGAGAGAGCAGGCAGAGCGCGACGGATCCTGCCCCCAGGGCAGATGCTGCCGGTGGGGATACAGCCACAGTCTCAGTCTGCTGCACCTGATAATCACTGTGTCAGCCAGTGTTTGTTGAAAGGCAGAGCAAGGGAAGAAGGGTTGGCTCTGACCTGTCAATGATGGCACACATGTCCAAGCTGACGTTCTCGAAGGCTCCCATCCTTCCCTGCTCCACTGCGGTGAGGTCAGCCAGCTGATCGTCCACCTGAATGAGCTGCATGCAGCCCTGGAACGAGCGCTGGATGGGAGATGCTCTGGTTCTTAAAAAATAACCTAAACAAACAAAACACACAGCAAAGATTTTATGTGCCAAAAAGAGATCATAATGACATTGGTATTTCATTATTAAAACATAAAAGGGATAGTTTACCTTAAAATACAGTCATTAATTACTCACCTTAACTCAGGCAACATTTAGATTTTTGAGTGAACTATCCCTTTAAGACAAATAAATTGACTAAAAAGTGCTGTCAACTTGAATTTTCATACCATTTGGCACCTGTAAGATTTTTAAATGTTTTTGAAATAAATTTCAAACCAAGGTGCATTTACCAAGGCTGCATTTATTTGATTAAAATTATTTATTTGATTAAAAACAGTACATTATATTGTGAAATACTAAGATAAAAAAATGATATACATTTTAAAATGATTTATTCCTATGATGACAATGCTAAAGTGACATAATGATCCTTCAGAAATCTTTCTAACATGCTGATCTGGTGTTTATATGTATTTTATTTTATTTTATTTTATTTTTATTATTTTTTTTTGGGGGGGGGCATTGTGGTGTTTTTTTCATGATCCTTTATTGAATAGATGGTTCAAAAACATTTATTTGAAATAGTAATCTTAATATGTTAGATGTTTTTACTATCACTTTTGATCAATTGAATGCATCATTATAAAGTAATAGCATTGATTTCTTCCACATTCTTTTCTTTCAACTTTATGTAACTATTTTTTTTATTATATACACTTAAAATTATTTAAAAAAAATTAATTGTCATATTTTGAAGACACAATGTAAAATAAAATTAAAATACTAAAATAAAAACATGAGCTTATAACGAGGGCAAAGTTAATCTAAAAGTACAATTAGGTAAAAATAAGCATGCACAATATATGCTTGTGTATATTCAATATTGACTGATTTTGATATGCTAAATTCTCTCTAATTGTGGCCAGTAATCAACATATGTTATAGTAATCAACATATGTTATATAATGACCTCTGATATTAACTGTAACTCAACATAATTTCTAAAAATAATCCTGTCCGAATAATACTTTCATTCTAACTGACCTGAGCTGGAGAGCTCCTGAAATAACCACTATTCCCTCTAGTGAGACACTTAACCTCATACTATAGGATTGAGATCTGTGTATTGCTTCACTCTGGATAAAAAAAGGTCAAACTAAATTAAACACAAAAATAAAGTCACTGAGTGTGATCTAATGTCATGTGTGTGAAAGCTAACCTAATGTCACAGGTGTAAAACCTGAACATAAGGACCATTATTAACTGGAGAAAAACCTATCAACCTAACCTAATTAACCAAGTGATAGTTTTGACACCAAAAAAAGGTCAAGCGCATTGCAAACAATCAGCTAACTTTGATGCTACTAATGAGATAAAAATAACGAACGAAGCCAGACTAGACAGATTTCTTCACATGGACCGCAGAGATTCCTGGGAGAACATGCGGAACTTAGACCCCAAAGATCTGGCGAATCCTCAGGGTTGGTTACGCTTGCATCAGAGGTAAACAAAGCTTTCATGATGCCGATCACAGGAAGGTCTATTGAGATTCACCTTGCAGCCCCCTGACATTAATCTACAAATGAGAGCATCTGGAAGCATCAGTGTTTGCAAGGAGCTCGCTTAAAAAATAAAATAAGAGAGAAAAAAAGAAAAACAAAGTTCCTCAAGTTTGTTAGGCCATCTGTCTTGTCTGCTTCCTGCACCTGTCCAGGAGTCTATATGCCTGAGCAGTCAACAGAGGAGGATGAGGAAGGTGGGCTATTGGAAGACACTCTGAGGGAAATGCAAGAGAAAAAACAAGCATCTGCTGACAAATTAAGGCAGGGCTGCGCTGGCATCTCAATGATCGCCAGGATTTGTGGGGATATGGAAAGCCGCCAGGATCCGTGATCAACAAGGGACGCGGGAAAAGGCATGTTTTCGTCACCCACGCTCGGATGCGACTTCCCTGTGACTGCTTTTGTCCCATTCTGCTGTCGTAATTAATTGAGGAGAGTCCCTTCTCTGACAAGATAACACTCTAAATTACAGCTGAGGCCCACAACTCACACTCCTGACTGGGTTTCTGAGTAGCTTCCGCATCACTGTGTTTACGTGCTACTGATGATTTTGTGGGGATTGGAGAATAACTACTCTAAGATTAATGAGTGTCTATGGGCTTCATGCATAATACATGAACGGCAAATGGAATGTGGAAGATTCCTGTGGGAAGCCCTTGTTGTAAATTTTTATTCTCATCAATAAGCCTGGTGCAGATGTTAGCCATTTTTGTTTAGTGTGCATTGGCAAGTTCATAATGATATAAACGTTTATCTAACAATAATTGACAAGAGATATTATGAAATGTGCAATTCAATTGAGAGTAAAAAAATATTTTCCCTAAAGGGCCGCAGATGAAGTCTCAGAAGTCTCCTTTGAGCTCATTGTGTTCTCATTGAGGTCATAAAATAAAGTGAAAGTGAGGTGGAACACAGTAATACTGATGAAAATTGCCTCTTGGCTGTGATTGAATGATTTCACAATCTATCAGCCTAACATATTCACAACAAGTCCACAAATTAGCCTGAATGGGTCGAACTGGTGGAAACGGATGGGCTAATTACAGAGCAAATAACTCTGGTCAACACAGTTTTTGGTTAAGTCCAAATCTAAATAAACATGAAATGACTTGAAATGAGTGACAATGTTTTCAGGGCTGGGTTTTGACCCAAATCTCATGAACCAATTCGATTCGCTTCGGTTCGATTCGATTTATCCAAACATAAATGAAACACTGAAAAACAGAGAAAATTATAATGTTATATGGTGCATATATTTAGCAACATACTCCTTTAATAAATTTTTTTCTAGCTGACTAACGAGTTTATGGTCACTGAATATAAATATATTTTTTTACACATAATTTACAAGCCGTTATATTGACTTTTTGCGCGGTTGAAACACTGATTGCGTGATTACATGAGACAGGATACTGATTTCAGTAAGTAGTCTTTCGTATTACTTACCCTCAGAGGTTTATTGATGTTTATTTCGTGCTGAAACTGGTTGAAGCGGAGTTGCCGCTTCTGTTGAACTGAGGCGCTACAGCGGTCTGTCACTCCACAGTAAACAGCGCCAAAAAGACATTATTGTTTGAATATTGTAATAAACTGGACAGAATTTAAAATCTGAGACTTTGCTTCACATCAAAAGTAACAAAGCAGAAAGCTTATTGCGATTTATTGGATGGGAGGTGTGAACAGGCTAGACTAATCGATTCTTGGGATTTAAGAATCGATATTGTTTCTTAAAAATGAGAATCGATTGAAATTTTAGAAAATTTATATATTTTTACCCTGTGTTGCATAGTGTTTAGTTACCATCATGACATATGCACTTTATAAGAAAAGGGCAAATAGTTTAAGTTTGATAGATTTTTTACATCTTAGAAAGAATAAAAAAAGGCTATTGGAATACACTCTGAGGGAAATGCGTCTCACAGAGGAAAACTGAGAAAAACAAGCATCTGCTGACAAATTAAGGCAGGGCATATCCCATCGTCATTAATTCGATGAGGTCTGCCACAAATGTGCAGAACCATCTTCTGTAAAATAAGTTTGGGAGAATAGATCTAACCAGAAAGCAGAGGTGGAAAGAGTACGAAATAGTGATGCGCGGATGGCGGTTATATCCGCGGGTGCTGCGGATGATCCGCTGGTCGGGTGGGTCGGGTAATAAAAAAATGCATTCTGATTATATGCGGATGAGTCGCTGGTTGATAAGATAAATTCATTAATGATTAATGATATTATTGAATTGAACCGAATCATTTAAACAGTTGATTAATTTAGGAATGAAACACCGTCATTGCTCAGAGATGCAAAACTGTTTTATGGTGGCTAATGTTTGGAATTATTTTTGTTGTCGAAATAGAGCAAAAAACCCCCCCCTGCAATTCTCTTAATTAACTTCTATGTAATATGTTCCCTTTCATGGGAACTTCGAACTGCGTCCCTAGGGGTCGCTATGGGAACGCCTTCAGCGTGACTCGTGTCTGAAGTCTACAATACAAAAACACCACTTGTTGGCCGGCGACAGCCCATGACGTCACTACCGGCGCGACCGCAATATAAGGGACGCCGGGAGGACACATCATTCTCTTCTTCGTCTTCACTGACTGGTCTGTTTGAAGCCTGCATTCTGGTAGGAATACAGTTTTCCTTGTTTTATCATGGCGAGCACTAGCAAGGCGTTTATAAGATGTGTGGATCCGTGTCCACATTATTTGACACCTGATGACACACACGATCGTTGCATCTTTTGTTTGGGTGAAGGGCACGCACGCGATGTCCTTGAGGGGGCAATCTGCGCGCACTGTGAGCTTTTCTCTATGAGAAAGCTTCGCTCTCGTCTGTCCCTCTTTTCGAGTAAAGAGGGCCAGCCATCTGCCTCCCGCTATTCGCGATCCACCGTTGCTGAGGCACGGAGGACAATGAAATCATGGGGATCGCAGATGGATCTCGTCCACGAGTTTGAGAGGGAGCTTTCCCTTTCGCACGAGTCAGCTAAGAACGAGGGCGGGCCATTGGATCATGATGATGCGATATCTCTGACATCATCTGATCCAACGGCTAGTGCTCTACTGGGTTTCACCCAGGAAGAACAGGAGATGGCTGAGGGTAATGAAGTGGGCAATGAACTCTCTCAAATCTCCTGCCCTGCGTACGAAGAGCTGTTTGGAAGTTATGGAATGCGCCACGGTGAGGCTTGACTTACCGTGGGAGCGATCCAAGATGGCGGCGCCGCGGGGACGTCTCGATGAGCGATACCTTTCTGGCCATAAACGCCCAGCTCGAGTGAACCTTCCATTTCTTCCTGATCTCCATACAGAGATCGAGAAGGAATGGAAAAGGCCGTTTTCCTCTCGCATCCATAGATTCCAGCATACCGGTTATGCTAATATTGAGAAGATGCATGAAAGCGGCTATGAGAAGATGCCCCCTGTAGAAGAGACGCTAGCTAGCTATCTCTCTATGGGTAAGACGACTTCTCTAAAGGTTCCCTCCTTGCCATCTAAGCCTCTTCAGGATACATCTCGCTTAAATGGCAAGGCGTACGCAGCAGCAGGTCAGGCAGTCGCCTCATTGCACACCATGGCGGTGCTCCAGGCATACCAGGCGGACCTGCTGAAAGACCTGGATAACGGTCAGGGCTTGTCGCCTGACGAGGTAGCTGAACTGCGCCGCACCACAGATTTGGCCCTCCGTGCCACCAAGCAGGCTGCCACTGCTATGGGCAGGTCTATGGCAGCCATGGTGGTAACGGAAAGGCATCTGTGGGTGAACTTGGCAGACCTCGAGAATAAAGAGAAGGGCTTTCTTCTCGACGCTCCAGTCTCGCCTTCCGAGCTTTTCGGTACCTCCGTCGAGACGGTGGCAGCAGCTTTTAAAGCCTTCATTCCAAGAAGGTCCAGGTCTCAGCCCGAACAGAGCAGGGGTCCTGACTCGTCCTGGTTTGAGGATCGGAGACGAGCGCAGAAGGCTAGTGTCGCGACTCGTGCCCTCCCCACCTGCGGTTAGGGGTAGAGGGAGATACAAGTCAAAAAGAGGTAGACAAGACCTGAGGGAAGTGATCCGGACGGAACGTCCTCAGCAACGTCCTCGTCCGGACCAGAGTAGAGACTAACGTCTACTCCCTTCTCTCAGGAGGGGGGTTTACAACACCAGCCCTTAACCTCTCTAATTCCCCTGCAATCATCATCTGATTTGCAGTCCCACGGATTAGCAAGGTATTGCTCGAGCTAGCCTTGCTCCCCTCACCCTAGAGGGTCACCTATGAGTGCCGCTCCCTTTTGAGCATTATGAGAAGGAGTTCTCTGCTCTCCAGAGCTCATTTCGGTAGAGCTAGCATTGCTCCCCTCACCTAGAGGGTCCCTATGAGCATGCCGCTCCCTTCTGAGCATTATAGATAGAGCTAGCATTGCTCCCCTCACCTAGAGGGTCACCTATGAGCATGCCACTCCCTTCTGAGCATTGTAGGTAGAGCTAGCAGTTGCTCCCCTCACCTAGAGGGTCACCTACGAGCATGCCACTCCTTCTGAACTCCTTATCGGTCGAGCTAGCATTGCTCCCCTCACCTAGAGGGTCACCTATGCCTATTTTTCAGCATTGCCGCTCCCTTTTGAGCATTATGAGAATGAGTTCTCTGCTCACCAGAGCTCATTTTCGGTCGAGCTAGCATTGCTCCCCTCACCTAGAGGGTCACCTATGAGCATGCCGCTCCCTTTTGAGCATTATGAGAATGAGTTCTCAGCTCACCAGAGCTCATTGTCGTATAGAGCTAGCATTGCTCCCTCACCTGGAGGGTTCGCACATCAAGTGTTTTGCGTTCTTTTTAAAAATCCATGTTATGGTGAAATGCACACGCTAGACTTTGGGCATTTTCTTAAAATCCCCCCAGTGGTAAGATCACACATTAATGTCTCTCTGTTTTCTTTCTAAAAACCCGTAGGGTAGGGTTATGCACGCAGCTTCAGGCCCTTTTTGAGCTGGTCAGGCCGGTTTGTGCCTTCGGCCCACTCCTGAGCGTCTGAGTTCCCTTTCATTCTAAGGAATGAGTTCTCCGCTTCCCAGGTCTCTGGTCGAGCTAGCATTGCTCCCCTCACCATGGAGGGTCATCTATGAGCATGCCGCTCCCTTCTGAGCGCATGAGTTCCCTCTCACTCCGAGGAATGAGTAGTTCTCCGCTCCCGAACCTTAGAGCGTAATATCAAATATATATAAGTGCACCAGTTTAAGTGCTGGGCACTTTCTAAAATCCACTCAGTGGTAAGTTCGCACATCAGGTGTTTTGCGTTCTTTCTAAAATCCATATTATGGTAAGTGCACACGCTAGACTTTGGGCACTTTTCGAAAATCCACCCAGTGGTAAGTTCACTCATCAACTGTTTGCTCGCCTTTGCGTGGCATTGGCTTGCACTCCCCTCAGCATGGCGACGTGGGTATAACGTTCCCCATAGCGACCCCTAGGGGACGCAGTTCGAAGTTCCCATGAAAGGGAAGTCTCAGGTTACTTATGTAACATGGTTCCCTGAATAGGGAACGAAACACTGCGTCCCCTAGGCTGTGTGCCATGCTTCGGACGCAAGCTTCAGACGAAGAAGTGAATGAGGTGTCCTCCCGGCGTCCCTTTATTGCGGTCGCGCCGGTAGTGACGTCATGGGCTGTCGCCGGCCAACAAGTGGTGTTTTTGTATTGTAGACTTCAGACACGAGTCACGCTGAAGGCGTTCCCCATAGCGACCCCTAGGGGGCGCAGTGTCTCGTTCCCTATTCAGGGAAACATGGTTACATAAGTAACCTGAGACGTTCTATGCCTATGTAATCATGCTGATTTTTGGAGAAAAAAATGTCACTCTTCATGTGATGTTGATTTACTATATGAAATGATATAAATATATACATTTTCTGCCCCTATATCTTCAATTTTGTGATCATTCTAAATGCATTTTAGCAGACTGAATCATGCAGTGAAAGAACGCACTCTAAATGCTCATGCACGCACTAGTCTAATCTACTAGACTTCATGGCACTCTGTAGGAGTGTTTTATTTGGTTTTTGGCAAAATACTGATAATGTCAAATCACACATTGTTAAAATAACAATTACGATATTATCGCAGATGATATCGCACACCCACCACTGTCTTTTTGGCTAATTTGTGCAAAACCTTTTGCTAAATTGTCAAAACTTAATTTTAACCACCAGTGGAATGATGCAAGTATTTACCTTACCTATACATGCTTGCGAAGGGTTGATGTCAGATTTTATAAGCTGCTAGTTTGGTCTCCCTAGGCAAACACAGCTTACACTGCATACTAGAGCATACAGCTGCATCTCAATAAATTAGAATGTCGTGGAAAAGTTCATTTATTTCAGTAATTCAACTCAAATTGTGAAATTCGTGTATTAAATTCAATGCACACAGACTGAAGTAGTTTAAGTCTTTGGTTCTT
This sequence comes from Ptychobarbus kaznakovi, assembly GCA_027422405.1. Lineage (NCBI taxonomy): Eukaryota > Metazoa > Chordata > Actinopteri > Cypriniformes > Cyprinidae > Ptychobarbus > Ptychobarbus kaznakovi. The sequence goes on along the minus strand of CM049814.1, from coordinate 10,241,337 downwards.
TTAATTGTGATGATTTTTGCTCACATTTAACAAAAACCCACCAATTCAACAACAAATTAGAATATGGTGACATGCCAATCAGCTAATCAACTCAAAACACGTCTTACAGACTGCAATTTACAATCTCAACTTCATTGTGCTGTTACTCATTTCGAGCAGAACTTCACAAAATTGGTTCCCGACAGCATCGGGTGTTTTATTATTGGTGAGTAGAATAAATGTAATCGTTTAGATATCATAATATTTAGGCTATAAATAATACTATAAATCTGGTTGGTTTGTATTGATTATGTAATATATAAATGACATGCGTGCGGCCCGCAAGACTTGCACATGGACCATAGTGCGGCCCGGTGGAAAAAAAGGTTGAGAGCCACTGTGTTAGAGAAAGCAATAATCAAATATTACCTACATCAGATTGGATGCCAGACAATAGCATAAATAGCATTACCAGCTGCATGAAAATTATCCTACAACCCCTTTTGATCTATTTAAACCATATCTTAAACAGAGATAAAGCCAGTTCCCAGATTTAATTAATACATTTTCACTGATTTTAAACTGAGAAGCACTCATATTTCCCTATCTGTCAGTCACTATGAGTTATGTTGTGATGACATTAAGGGATTTCCTTGGGAGCCCCAATCATCTCTGACTTTAAGAGAAAACGCCAATGAATATTGGCTAGTGGATTTTGCATACCTGAGCCACTCCCCGTGTATAAATAGGCAACAGGTGCATCCACTCATCAGATTTTTGCTTAGGAGCCGAGTGGATGAACGTGTTGATCTCCACAAAGCCATTTGTCATCTGTCTGGAAGCTGTTCTGGTTAGCGTCATGGTGCGAACAGCGGTATCCCTGTCTGAAGCAATTCCCCATGGCACTTCAACTAAAAGAGCAGATTAGGGAGGCCGACTGCTTTGGCACATCAACTGCCACGAGGTGCAGGCAGTGCTACTAGTCTTGCAGCGCAAGCCGCTGCACGCTATCAAAATTCTGGGGGAGCTCAAACGTGCAGCCGATGTGCTCTCACGATAGCCCACGTTCCCTAGAAAATGGCGACTCCATCCCGAGACGATCCGGCTGTTATGGAGTTGATTCGGGGTAGCTCAGGTAAACCTGGTTGCCTCCCACCAGTCCTCCCATGGCCAGTTGTATGACTCCCTGACCGAGGCCCCTTGGCACAGACACGCTGACGCACACCTGGCCTTGGGTTTTACGGAAGTTTGCGCTTCTCCCAGTGAGCCTTCTCGCACAGACACCGTGCAAGGTCAGCGAGGATGAGGAATAGGTCCTGCCGGTTGCGCCGTCTTGGCCCACCCGGACCTGGTTTTCAGAACTCATGCTCCTCATGACAGCTCCTCCTGGCACATCCCTCTGAGGAAGGAACTCCTTTCTCAGAGGCCCGACACATGGTGGCACCCGTGTCCAGATCTGGGAACCTCCATGTGCAGCAGACTTGAGTGTTTTGTGTATGTTGAAAGTGTATGTGGCTGCTAATGCGGCCCATCACGATGCAGTGGACGGTCGGTTTCTGGGAAAGCACGATCTCATCGTGAGGTTCCTGAGGGGTGCAAGGATGATAAATCCCCCTAGGCCACCCCTGTTGCCCTCCTGGGATCTCTCTCTATTGTCCTGGATGGACTTCAGAGGGGTCCCTTTGAGCCGCTGGACTCAGTTGGGCTTAAGTTCCTGTTGGCTAAGACAGCGCTCCTGACCGCGCTAAGTTCCATCAAGAGGATCGGGGACCTCCAAGTATTTTCGGTGAGCGAAGAGTGCCTTCTGTTCGGGCCGGCCTACTCTCACGTCGTCCTGAGACCCTGGCCTGGATACATGCCCAAGATTCCCATCACGCCCTTTCACATTCAGTTGTGAACCTGGAAGCACTGCCCTCGGAGGAGGCAGACCCAGCCTTGGCATTGCGGTTTCCCGTAAGAGCGCTGCGCATATACGTGGACCGCACTCGGAGCTTAAGAAGCTCTGAGCAGCTCCTTGTCTGCTACGAAGGTCAGCAGAAAGGGAAGGCTGGCTCCAAGCAGATATTGGCCCACTGGATAGTGGATGCCATCGCCTTGACCTACCAATCGCAAGGTGAGCTGTGCCCCCTGGGGGTGAGGGCTCACTCTACATGGAGTGTTGCCGCCTTCTATGCACTAGCGAACAGTGCTTCTCTGGCAGACATCCGTAGAGCTGCGGGCTGGGCAACACCGAACACCTTCTCAAGATTTTACAGTCACTGCGTTGAGCTAGTCTCTTCTAGTGATCGACCGATATTGATTTTTTATAACCGATACGATTATTTGTACGTTTATGTACCGATAAACGATATGCAGAACTGATATTTATTTACTGTTATAAAGTAAATAAATAACAGACTGAAGTATGTCATTCTTCACTTTGGTTTTTCCTCCTTTCAGTCATCTTAACAACAACAAAAAACTGTTGAAAATTAACATTCATGTAAAATTTTATCTTAAAATTACAACAATAAAAACATTTTATTTATAAAAAGCATCATCAGCAACATTGATATTAATAATAAGCAAAATAATGTCTAAAATGTTTTCATAATTCACTGAATAATGTTAATTCATGAATAATATTCTCTGAATATTGAAATAAGCTTTTACAAACAAAACATCGTATTTTATTGCATTTCTTAACTGGCACGTTTTATCAGAATTATTAAAATGAAATTATGAAAACTGCTGACAGCGCGGTTTATCTATGCATTTACACAGAGCTATACTCAAACTGCGATCGCTTGTGGAGAAAATAAATAATTAATCTTGATAGAGATGTTTATTGGCGAAATAATGGTTTTATAGCAAATGTTAATATAATTTAGCGTGTTTCAAACAAGTGAATATTGTTAAAAGTTATATGCAGTGGCCGTGCTGGAGTATTTCCTGGGCATCAACCGCTGAGTGTTAAGTGCCCACTGCTCCAAGTGTGTGTGCACTTGGATGGGTCAAATACAGAGAACACATTTCATTGCTAGTTATACTCTGTATAATTGTGTATGTGACAAATATCCGATATTCTAAACCGATATCCGATTATGGTAAAATGCTTAAATATCGGGAAAAATATCGGTAAACTGATATATCGGTCAATCTCTAGTCTCTTCCCATGTGTTGGGTTACAGGTAAGTGGCGGGAAGAGCTGGCCGGTGTGACGCTTGCTTGATGCAAGTGCCTTTTTTCCTCCTCCAGTAAGTTCCCCGGATGGCAAACCCTGGTGGAGTTCCTCCAGCACCCCAAGCAGTCAGACTGGGTGGAGCAGTCTGACGCCAGGCCCAGTTATGGTGTTAGCTCGCCCGCGTCTCCAGTCAGCCCCTGTACAAGGCTAGGTGTCCGTATGGCTCGATTCCCTTCGGGCAATCCCATATGTGTATTCTTCCAAGGCAAAATTTCCCCCTCGGTAAACCTGTGTCTTCCCTTTGACAGAGCACTCTGTCTGGCTCTGCTGGCAGCTCTCCTCCCTACTCCTAGGTAGGACCTGCCCCAGAGTCCCATTGCGTATGTAGTCCTGCCCAGGCCTGGGTTAGTCCATATCAGTGTTTCCACATGTTACCTCTCTATGGGCAGGATGTGGCCTCCCTAGCGCTCTTTTCCGGAAGGCACACTTCCCTGTCATTACTGCCAGGCTGTAACAACAAATAGAAAAGACTTGAAGCTATCTTTCACTGAAGGTCGAAAGCCCTCCCGATTTCTGTGGGGAAAGGAACAGCGGCATGGCTATCTCTAGCAGCGATGTACTCACATGTGGTCCCTATGGGCACCAGGGTCAGCGAATTTGCGCTGGGGTGATAGGAAGGTTACGACATTTGCATGGCATTTCTCTGTCTGCGCTTTCTTGTCAACATCTGCAATGCTATAAAGTTGTGATGGGGTTCAGGTTGTAGCGCTTTCCATAGACCCCCAATGTCGTCACGTCATAACTCGTAGTGACCGGCAGATAGGGAACGTCTCGGTTATGTCATTATGTCCCCATGCCACAATCTTGAAACCATCACTGGGTGCCAAGGACACGTTCTCGGCTCCTCAGCGTAAAAGCTGATGAGTGGATGCACCAGTTGCCTATTTATACACGTGTGCACGGGGAGTGGATCAGGTATGCAAAATCCACTAGCCAATATGCATTGCCATTTTCTCTTAAAATCAGAAATGATTGGGGCTCCCAAGGGAATCCCCTAATGTCGTCACGACATAACGTTTTTGTACTAAGCTGATATCTGAGAAACCAAAGCTCAGTCATACAATCAACCAGATAAACATGCATCATTCCATGCATAGAAACAAGAGAGATTGTTATGCTTTTGCAGTCTGCCAGAACATGCATGTGTGTTCACTACAGCTGTCGGAGTGAGGTGAATGGGAACATAGTATTAACCGCCTCTAGTAACCTCATCTGGTCCTGCATATTTTTTTATAGATGACCTTTCCATTGCTAGCACAGTCTGATCAGAGCCAAGCCTTTGATGATTTTACCACATAAAATCTAATGTGCCCAGTTCCATGCTCTACAATTAGCTTCCATGCATAATCAGCCTCAATTACCAGTGTTCAGTGCTGGTGGTTTCTCTGGATAAACAAGAAATCTAGTGGGAAGCTGTGGTTCATCCAAAAATGGAAAATTTGCTGAAAAAGTACTCACCCACAGGTCATCCAAGATCATCAAAGCAGATCTGAAGAAATGTATCATTCCATCACTTGCTCACCAATGGATCCTCTGCAGTAAATGGGTTCAGTCAGAATGAGAGTTCAAGCCAATGATAAAAACATCACTTTAATCCACAAGTAATCCACATGGCACCAGTCAATCAGGTTACATCGTGTGAAGTGAAAAGCTGCATGTTTGTAAGAAACAAATTCACCAAGAGGTTTTTAACTTTAAACTGTCGCTTCCGGACAAATTCAGTCCATAATAATGCTTTCTCCAGTGAAAAAGTCCATCCGCTGTATTTGTTTAGAACCGTTTTGGACTGTTTTCACTTATAAACAATACTTGAGCTGTACATATTTATCTTCTGATTCAGACAAAATTACTTTTGATAGAGGACTTGTATTTTAAGCAATGCTTTTAAGTTAAACATGTCTGTATACTACAAACAACCAGCTTTTCACTTCACAAATGTGTAATTTGACAAACTGGAGTCTTGTGGATTTTTGTAATATTTTAGTAGCTGTTTGGACACTCATTCTGATGGCACCCATTCACTGCAGAGGATCCATTGGGGAGAAAGTGATGTGATACTAAATTTCTCCAAATCTTTCTTGATGAAGAAACAAACTCGTCTACATCTTGGATGGCCTGAGGGTGAATACATCTTCAGCAAATAATTTTTTTGTTGTTGTTGGGTGAACCATTCTTTTAAATATCTATATTTATATGCATTTGGCAAGAAGGACAAATAAGGCCTCGCTATATAAACGTTCACTCTGGCTGGTAAACACCTTTAAAATTCCACTGGTCTGTGGTCATTACATAATAGGTAGGTGTGGCTCTGTGGCTCTGCTTTCTTTGACATAGAAATATTCTCCGGTTTAATTTCCTTTTTTAGTCTGTTGAGGTCCAATGTGAGTAACAAAGCGAAAACGCTAGAGATCTGCTTTATAGTAGTAAGTGAAGTTCTAATTCTAACTGAAAGCAACACTGACACATTTCCATGTTTAATACTGTAAAGCCACTTGATTTAAAACAATGTATCATATTATACTGCTATATGTGACTTAACTGGAGTATTGGTTATAACATATCCACATCGCTATGATCAGGTGCTTTCTTAAATGTTGTTTTCTCACCACCATAATTTTAATTGTGTGTTTATTTCATTATTGAGAGGAACGTGTGCAGCACATAACAGATTCATCCAAATGTGGCTCCCAGCAGCGTGGGATGTTAGCTAACAATATTCCACTGCTCAGGTATTTCAAACTTTGTTTTACCCTTAATCAAATAAATAAAAATGACTTTGCTGTGAGTATATCAGGGCCTTTAAACTAACACCATAGTGCCCAAGAGCAAGATAAATAGTTTCAGTCACTGCAGTAAAGCTGTACTGTAATTTGCTCATTTAATTCTTATATATAAGTGTCCTCTAACTGAAAAATCATCTTATTTTATAATAATCATCATCTAAATAAAGAATAAACTTTATAATAACCATTCATGAACTGTGCAACAAGACTTTTCTGAGAGCCAACAAAGCTGCCAAAACTATACTGCTATACAAATCATTTAAAGCAAAGCCCATTTAAGCCACAGAGAGGTTAGTTTAATAATTTAATATTTTGATTAATAAAACATATTGCTTAATATTAGCACAGACCATATGCACACACAAATGGAGAGCACAGATTTTGTTGTATTACTTGTGCAATTCGCTGAAAAGCATGCAAAAACAAAACACATTACCTAGAGTGAGGAAAAGACAAAAAAATGTACCTTAGTGAGGAGGCGGGGCTGACCCCATTGCTAGCTATGACACAGTCTTTTGAAGACTGTGATTGGTTGGTTGTCCACGAAGGAAATAAAAGAGAGCTTTTAAGAGTAGGGTCTATTATAAGCCTTCACTTTGTATGATCACTTTGCTTATAGAAGATTGTAACAGACCCAAATCATCACTGCTGCATAGTTGCAGTTTTCCAGTTGTCAAATATGTTAATGTAGTGATTTACTTCCATTTTTGGCTCTATGTCATTTCTGCATGGTGTCGGAGATGTTAGCGTGTCTCTAATAAGATCAGTCACAAACATGATCTCGGCTGCACCATCTAATGTGTAGCATCTTATTATCTCACTGTCATGCATTTTGTGCAGCACATTCAGAGGCATCATGCCCCTTCAAAGTGAGGGGGCACGTGTACCCTCAGATTTTTGAGCCAAGTGGATTTTAAATGCAGCTTCCAAAAGACAAAAAATAGCAGCATAATATTTTATATATTTGATACAATCACACCAGCTTGATTAAATCGTTCAATGCGTCATATCATCAGCTGCAAAATTCAAATCTGAGTTCGCTGAGACAGACACGTTTTTACAGAGAAGCGCATTATAACCAATCACACACGATTCTGTTGAGCTTATGAATGTGTGGAGGATAATGTGATTTTGCCTGTCGATTGGTCCTTGTTAAGTGGGGCTTTGATACACCAATGAGGTGGAAGTGGCCGTAATATTTAAGGACCTTATTTTGACGGGTGTACGGGTCCTCATAAGTCTGGGTTCTTCCTCCTTCCTGGCATTGTTCGTTTCGGTCTCGGCCCATTTAAGGTATGTTGACACTCTCTCTCTGGCGTTGTAATGACGGGGATGGGTTTAGTTAATATGCTCCATTTTACAGTTCACTTAGAGCGGACCATGGTGGTGATTGGCATTGTAGTAGGTTTGTGCGCGGAGGTTGCTTTCAGGTACGTAGATATTTACATTTAAAGCTTGATCGCTTGCGTTTGGGGTATTTATTTGTATGTCCCGGTTCAGCAGTAACCACACGTGAGCGTGGTACGTGTGTGAATGGCTGGCCGGTAAACAGAGCCGCAGCACCCGTTGTGAGTAACCATACTGCTTTGCGTTTGGTCGTTGTTCTACCTGAACCGTGAGTATGCCTTTCCCTCGTTCACCTTTGGGGTTCAGGGCATTTGGTTTGACTTGTCTTTTCGTTTGAAGGTGAATGGGGAATGGATCATCACTATCTCTAAGCCCTAGCTGAAGACGCTACATGTGACGCCGCTGCTGTTTTGCTTCCCGGCAACATTTCTTTGTTTAATTCGTTATTTGTATTTGTGTATTGTGCTGCTGGTTGAAAGCTGTTTGGTTATATGGCGGGTCGTTTGGACTGCTAGTTCTCTAGCATTGTGTCCGCCAGGCTGCCTCCCTACCAGTTTTGTTTTGGGGTGCTAGTACAGTTTAGTTTATTTTTGTTTGTGCCGGGTTGTTTTTTAATATCTTTTTCTAGTATATGTTGGTTTATTTTGGGCTTACTTTGGTTTTGTGTATTTGTGGGTATTTCCCATGTAATGTTCGTTGTTTGTTTCCCACTTCATTCCCCGGTCCCGTTATCCTGGTGCCACTGGGCGCTGATTGTCTGCCTGTGCTGTTAGGGGGCTAGAGTGTTATAGCCGCCATAACCTGGTGGCTGTAAATTTTACTTGGTTTTCTTTACTTTACTTATTTAGTGTAATTTCCTTTCGTTAATGTGTGTCTCTTCTTTTCCCTCCAGGAGCCATTGAGGACGTGGTGTGGAACGGGGGAGGCTAGCTGCTCCATTCGAGTTGTGTGCTACACCGTGTGCTGTGTGTGCTTCACTGAGTGCTGATAAAACTTCCTTATGGTGTGGGCGCGTGGTGTCTGATTTGATGTGATTTGAGGTGGGTTTGGACGACCTCTGGAGTTGCAGCCGGCCTGCCCTGTTCCCGCTAAGCCTGGCTCGGGAGAAGTATGTTGGTCATGTTGAGAGTCTTGAGAGCGAGAGAATTTTATTGGTGTTGAACGTTTTATAATAAAGTGTATTTTTGTACTGCCCCTCACGTCTCGAGTTTCCTGCCTTCCAATGGTAATACTTACCTGTGTGTCCTTATCGGGAGTTATTTCCCTGGCGCTCCACCAGGGTGGCGTAGTCGGATTAAATTATTTGTGATTCACTTTCCCTCCACTTGAGTTATGCCACATCTTGGCGTAGTCGGATTAAATTATTTGTGATTCACTTTCCATCCACTTGAGTTATGCCACAAATGCAATGGTCAATCAGAAGTGTTCAGATGAGTTATAGCTGAAATGCTGCTGTTATCTTCACTCTCTCGCTGACTGAATACCTCTTTCTGGCGAATTCTCTCGT